>JAUMHM010000005.1:2526052-2536399 GCA_032362435.1 Melikaiella ostensackeni
AAAAACTGAAACTACATATCCTATTGAGAACACGAAGAGAAGTTTCCAATCCACTTCAACAAATCCTTGGAATTTTTCTGAAGGAGGAGTTATAAAGTGCCTATTGTTCAGACCTGCAAACCACTGATTGTAGATTCCAACAGATTGTAACTTGATTATTAAATCATCAAATCGATCAACATATGGCGAGCCAGGTGCAAATTTCAAGCATCGCACATCTGTGAACAAATCGTTTGCCATTAATTTCATCAACGGTTGGCTGTATTCAATTCTGTGTTTTCTAATTGTCTCTTCCCCTCTATTTCTTGCCACGAAACAGGAAACATTTTTGTATTTTTTTAAAACTTCAATGCAATCTTCCGTCGGCATAATAAGAGTCTTGTCCAGAAATTTCAGAAACGAATCATCGACTATGTGCTTCACGTCAGTGTACATAGGTACACTAGATATAGATGGTGTCAGATTTGAGCGAATCATATCATTTATTCCGGAAATTTGTACCTCTGTTCGGATGTTCAAGGTAACTTCTGCCAACGCCATGTAAGACCATGATGAATAAGCGATAGATGCTAGTAGAATAGAGGTAAATAGAAATCTCTCCGAGGTTTTTTGAGGATCTTGTGGTAGAGAAGAGCCGAGTATTAATTGCGTAATATAGATGAAATTCCAAAAGCGCCTATCGAACTTCAGTGAGCGAGAAACAATACAAATCAGTATCAGAAGGAGTGTTAGTAAGATACTTGCTGCAATGAAGTTTTTCGTTAAGGAAGTGGAGTTGCTTGATAAAATTGGCACCAATGCAGTACCTTTCTCATATCCAGTAAATGTGCTTCGTTCCAGATTTAGTTCCCGACGATCCCACATGTTTGTTTCGATTCCTATAAACTGAAGTTCGTTGCGAGTAAGCTGTTCCAATAATCTACTGCTTTCTTTCAGACTTTCAGCTTCACTTAGTACGTTGATCAATTTAAAGTTGATTTTCTTTGATAAAGCTTCTATGAGATCTGCCCTAGGTCCTTCAACTTTCAGAGAGTATGTAGCATTCTGTGTTATCTTAATAAATGGAAGAAGTTCAAAGACTCCCGCTTTTAGTTGATAGCCGTTCATGTTGTGAAGTTTTTGAGGAAAGAATTTAGTTTTAGATGAAAACTTCTTCTTGGTGTAGATTTCAGTGAACGGATTCCAGTTATGCAAAGAAATAATTTCTTGCCGCTCTCCGAAAAATTGATTGGTCGTCTCCAAAATCACAACTTCAAGGACACTAACGTCCAAAAATTGCTGAGACCACATCCTGCGGAGTAGATTTTCGTAAGTGAATCCTCTGTTGACTGACAAGTGTAAAATTAGAATCCTGGGTCGAATTCGTGCTCCTGATATTCGAATCACGAAATTCATAAAGTTGGATCTTATAATAAAAGGTTTTTCGTATTCCTCAGACGTCTTGGTTGCAACAATTAATGTGGTTGCTCGTGTATTTTGAAAGGCTGGAAATACCTTTAGATTTGGAAGGATGAATTCGGTCGAATTTTGTAGACTCACTGTGATTAGAGGAGTTTCTTGTCCAATTGTCAGCATTAGATCATCAATTCTACTTTGAAATCTAGATCGATTTTCTAGATACAAACACATTATCTGATAGGGCTGTACTTGTGAAATATATTTGGATAAACTCCTTAACCAAAATGTTTCCTTTGCATTTCCGAGAGGAATGTACAGGATGATGATAATGCAGATGCACCACAATTTTAACATTGTGACTTAATTCCTGGAACACTTTTTGAGAAATTATCATTTGTCAGAGAAATTCAGAGATCTGAGGCTTGCTTGTTTGAATTCTTTGACATGAATATTTCCTTGGCGATGCAAACTTCGGTTTTCGCAGAATGTCTAGGTAGATCGTTTATCAGTCAACAATTATCAAACATAAAAAATTGAAGTTATAATTAGATTGGAAGATATGCGTTTGTATAATTTTCTCTACAATTTTCGCTTTAATTATACTTGACGAGGACTCAACGATTCTCGGGTTTGAGATATATTTGAGTTTTATATATATATATTTAATGATTCAAGGAAAATTATTCATTGTCTTAATTATTGTGATCATTACTATCCTTACCTATACTTATTGATGCTTGGCTTATTTTTATCAAAGTTATTATCACCTCTAGTTTTCAACAAAATTATAAAGGTAGCTAACAATGAGAAAGTTTTCTCGAGAAATGTGTTCACTTTTTTATTTACCTATTTATAGAATGAATTATGATTTTAAAAATTTTCACTACTAAGTTCTCTCTACTTTTTTCCATTTTCTGTTCGTTTTGTTCATTAAACATGATTTATTAATATGAGTTCATGGCTAGGATGGGGATTAAATATCCTGATCTTATTTAGAAGTTAATTTTTGTACTGTCATATAATTTCGAGAAATTTGTTTGAAATTTGTGTAAATGATTTTTTTTGTAAGAAGCTCTTGTAATTTGAATGGCAGGATTAAGGACGAGAAATAAGAATGTGACTGTGTTGAAATATTATTGATTTATTGATAGCTCCTTAAAATGATTGTCTTCTTGGTTTGAATTTCAATTTGAAACCCGTTTGCGAAGAAAACGAGAAGTTCATTTCAATGTAGTGTACAGTACATATTAAGATAACGATTATTTTCTTCAAAAATGAAGAGTACCATTTTTATTTTCTGATAAGAGTCAGAAGCTTGGTGCCTTTGACCAGGCTACCGGGCGCATCCTCGGGTTGCGGATAGAGGGGCCCTGTACCGAGGGCTTCTGCTGAATACGGTTGTAAAATTAAATAAGCAGTCGGGAGCAATGATTCAAGGATATTGCCGAAGAGAAAACGCCCAAGCCAAGGCGTGAACAACGTGACGAAGGCTGCGTGGCACTAGGGTTATAAAACGAGTGTTACTGTTCAGTGATGTATTTGTTTTAAACCTGGAAGGTGAAAATTTTGAGTAACCCTGTTACCGCTGAATATGTAATCTGTGAGCTGTGTATAACGCACATTAGTAACATCTATGTAGCAATGTGAATTAACTCTTAGATAACAAACGTGTATCATTTGTTCTGTGACTTGGTTACACGCATGGTCTATAACAATTTTTTAAAGTTCAACGTAAGTAAACTGCAACGGCATTTCTGTGTAGTTCTGTAAGCTGTGCATAATGGACATTAGTAACAGCTATGTAACAATGTGACATAAGTGTTATATAAAAATCGTGTAACATTTGTTTGGTAACTTGGTTACACTCATGATCTATAACAATTTTGTTATATTGTTACGAAATCAAACTGTAACGGCGTTACTGTGTAGTTCTGTAAGTTGTGTATAAAGCACATTAGTAAAAGTTATGTAAAAATGTGACATAACTGTTATGTAACTATCGTGTAATATTCCTTCTGTACCTTGTTGCTCTCGTGACGCCACAGACGTGTGCAACTGCGCGGCCGCCAATCCACCATTTGCACAGCAGTGAATTTTAGTGTCCATAGGAGACAAAGAAAAGTGATTCTTCAAGTAAGAACATAATTTGTATTTTTCGGAGTGCGATTATTCTTTTAAGTATTTTCAAACATGCGAATAAAACGAGTGAGGGGTCATCCATATAATACGCCACACGTTTTTTTTTTTTTTTCTCCCCCTATGTCACACGTTATCACAAAATCTTGACCTTCTTTCCCCCTAGACGTCACATCACACTTTTATTTTTTTCAAAATTTCAGGGGCTTACACATTTTGTCAATTTTCTTCAACAAATAATGGTCTACGTAATATTTATTATAACTTTTCTCATATCACATGTCTTTAATATCATAAGAAAGTTTCAATATTCAAAATTTATCTTGAGTGTTGTAAATATGTATGGTGAATGGTAAAACGATGAAGCGATTCCAACCGCCAAAATTCGAATCATCAAATTAAACTTTTTTTTAAAAATTTAGCATTATAATTAAAAATTTCTTGTTGTTGTGATGTGACGCACGACCGACCCCCTTCTCTCTCACCTATGTCACACTTCGTCACAAATGTTTGACCCCCCCCCCTAAACGTGTGACGTATTATATGGACGACTCCCAAACCAGTATGTGTGAGATTCAATCACGATACAGTCGTGCACGTGGAATGTGCAGCCAATAAAGATGTATGAATTTTTAGGTTGGGGCCAATCTATTGCTCTTTCGAGGTCGCAGCCTACCAAATGTGGATTTGATACGGAATAAAATACAGACATGAAGAGGGCCTTAATTATTATAAAGGCACGGAAAAGGTTAACCTGCCACGGGCCGTGTGAGTTTGCCACGTACGGTTTTTTTCATTTCGAGCGTGACGATCAAAAGACTATCAAGGCCTGATAGGATTTACTTCTCTAGGCCTAAATACAATGGGGCAACCTTTTGAGGGCCTGGTACTGCCCGGATTTAAATTTCCGCACGGGAGCGCTCCTTTACATACCTTTTATATAACATATTATGTAACATACATATAATACACGTACATTGCTGTCATATAACTCTCTAATATATACTTTACGTAACAATGTGACAGATCCATTACATTACTATACAACCCTGGTTCAAATCTGGTACAAATCTGGTACATAACATTTATATAACAACACTGTTATAACATGGTTAGGGATGTGTTTTAAAACTTATATCACAGAGTTACATAGCCGTTATAGAACTGATCCATCACATAGAGTGTGTCATTTTGCGTCTCTAGAATATCAGGTTGCCTCCTATAGAATGGAGACGTTACCCCCGTATGCGGGGCTCTGCGGGGACGGACCGTACATTTCTCTAGCTACTCGTGAAAATACAATGGAACACATCGAAATATGTTCATGCTGATCGGAGATGGACTGGCTGATGCAATAAGGGTGTTACGAAAGCTTAAATCTGAAAGAGAGCACAGGATGTCGTGCGAGCTGTCCCATGTATGAGACACATTCGCACGAAAAATAAGAGAGATCCGAGATAAATCGGACTACAGGACCAAAGGAGTGGGTCTTTAGACCACTGCAAGTGACCGACAAGGGGACTCAGATACTAGAACAAGCCGAGGCAACTTTTGCTCCCACTCAAGGGAAGAGGACGAGAGAGCTTACCGCGAGCCCCACGGAGGCAGGCTCATCTAGAACGGTGCCCAAGTAGCTCAGGTTGCAGGTTCAGGGAGCTGGACCCACAACAGAAACGAGCAGCAATAGGGTGGAGAAAGCTGTCAGCAAGCCTGAGAAGAAGAAGGAGATCAGAAGACGAGCGCAGCCTGAGATGGTTCTTATAAAACCGGCAGAGGGCCCAAGCTGCGCTGAAGTCCTTAAGAACTTCAAGAGCACGGTGAAGCCACACACTCTTGCTGTTAAAATCAAGCGTGTACGTCAAACCAGGAACGGTGATGTCCTCATTGAGATGGGTGAGGAAGCAGAGGGCAGGGATAAACGGATCTCTGCCATCAGGGAAGCTGTAGGAAACAAGGGGAACGTGCAGAAGCTAGTTCCCGCACCGAGGTGGAGATCCTCGACCTACAGCCATCGATGGAGGAATAGGAAATAAGGGAAGCCGTAAGGAAACACTTCAGGGAGTCGACGACTGGCGGGGTTAAGGTCAGTGTGGCCAAGAAGACCTTGAGAGGAAGCCTGAAGGCTTATCTGGAGTTTAAGGAAGGGGTAGTCGCCAGGCTAATCCGATCAGGACACCTAAAGGTGGGGTGCATATCCTGTAGGGTGAGAGAAGAGGTGCAGGCCACGAGGTGTTACCGCTGCCAAGGCTACGGCCACCTGGCAGCGAGTTGCACTGGTCCGGACAGGACAACGAGTTGTTGGAGATGCGGCAAGAAGGGTCATAGGGCTAAAAAAGTGCGGAGTGCAACAGCACGCTGTAGTGTTATCTCTGCGCTGATAAGGAAGACAAGCCCCGGACCGACCATCTTCCTGGGACAATGAGATTTGCGGCATTCAGAAAAGGCAGCCCCGAAGAGGAAGTCTTAAGAACGCACATCGAGAGCCAGGGCCGCGGTTCAGACCTGCAAACCACTTATTATAGATTTCAGCAGACTGGAACATAATTGTTGAATCATCAAATCGATCAACATATGGTGACCGAGGTGCAAATTTCAAACATCGCACGACTTTGAACAAATCTTCTGCCATTACTTTCATCAACGGTTCGCTGTATTCAATCCTGTGTTCTCTAATAATCTGTTCCCCTCTATTTTTCGCCATGATGCAGAAATCATTTCTGTGTGTTTTCAACATCTCAAGACAATCTTCCATCTGTCTAATAAGAGTGTTTTCCAGGAGTTTTAGAAACGAATCATCGAGTATGTTATTCACGGTAATTCAAAGACTCCCGTTTCAGGTTGATAACCGTTCATGTTGTGAAGCTTTTGAGGAAAGAGTTCAGTTTTGGATGAAAACTTGTTTTCGGTGTATATTTCAGTGAAGGGGTTATAGTGAGGCAAAGAAGGATTTTCCTGTCGCTCTTCGAAAAACTGATTGTACTTTTTCGTATGTGAATCTTTTGTTGACTAATATGTGTAAAATCAAAATCTTAGATCGAATTAGAACTCCTGAAAATCGAATCACGAAATTCATCTTGGATCTTATAATCAAAGGTTTTTCGTATTCTTCAGAAGACTTGGTTGCAACACTTAATGTGGTTGCTCGTGGTTTTTGAAAGTCTGGAAATATCTTTAGATCTGGAAGGATGAACTCGGAGAAATTTTGTAGATTCACTATGGTTAGAGGATTTTCTTGTCCAAATGAAAGAATTAAATCATTAATTGGATTTTGAAATCTGAATGGATTTTCTAGACACAAAGAGAGAGGAATGCACAAGATGATAATAGTGCAAATGTAGATCAATTTTAACATTGTTATCTAACTCCTGGAACACATTTTGAAGAATTAACATTCTTCAGAGAAATTATCTTGCTTGTTTGAATTCTTTGACACGAAGATTCCTTTGGCGATGTAAACTTTGGTTTTTTCAGAATGTCTAGATGGATCGATTATCAGTCAACAATTACCAAACATAAAAAAAATTAAGTTGTAGTTAGATTGGAAGATATGCGGTTTGTTTTATTGTCCCTACAATTTTTATTATAATTCAATCTTGACGAGGACACAAAGATTCTCGGTATTTACTATACGTTCATTAAATGTTGACCTCTCTACAAAAGTATGAAGAACTTGACGAAGAAAAAATCAATAATAAACAAGACTAACTCCATTGCAAAGTGAAGCGGTATGTGTTAAAAAACAGGATTCACGGCACTAACCTTTCGTTCGTGGACTTTGAACTGTCACATCTTTGTGAATAATGATTGAAACCGGTTTTAAAGAATCAGGTATCTTACAGAAAGCCATCTTAATTCATAGGCATAAAGAAAATTCCAAAATGTTAATAATTCTAGCCTACAAAATGATTTATATAGGAACAGCGTATCTCAGCTCCTAATAAGGATAGAATAACGCATTTAAGCTTGCAATGTTTCTAAAAATTCCAAAAATTCAATTGATCAACAACAATAGTTGCAAAATTAATAAGTTAAGCGTAATTCACAAATATTTTTTTAATATTTTTTTTTGTGCCGGAGGACGAAAGGGGTGTAAGTGATACTCTCAGTAGGGTCCCGAGTAGGACTGTCCAGTCACGGATTGCTATTCAGACTTTTTACTAGATGTCTGGAAGCAATCGGAGCAAACAGAAGTTAAGTTACCAAAGGCGTAGAACATTTTTCTGTTCAGTGTTAAGAAAAAGAAATAGAAATTTTGAATCTGAAAATAAAAATTAATTTCAAATAAATTGATTTAATTTTTAATTAATATCATTTTAATATCGTTTCGTTCCTGGATAACCACTACTTCAGAATGAAAAAAATTTTTTTGAAAAAATACAAATTTATGCAAGACGTAATTTCTTCAGATCTCGAGAAAGATTTTCTTAGGCGTTACATTTGTTAAAAATGTGTGCATTTAGTTATTCATGACTTTTTTTAAAAAACTGTAAAGTCTGAGAAGAAATCTTTTTGAGGTCTAAGGAAAAAATAGATTGCTTCTCCAGTATGAACTAAAGGCATGTCATACATAACACTAAAATTTGTTTTTAATTTCAATAAAAATTAACTAAATCTTTCAAAATGTCATTTTCGCCCATTTTAAAAAATTATAACTTAAACAAAAGTTATATTTCTCTAACCTCAATTTTTTATTAGCATTTAATACCAAGAACTGTATATACAAAGAAAATACCATGATTTTCGCACCCATGGGGAAATTTTTTTAATTCTCAAAATTGAAAATTTTTGATCTTAAAAAGTCATTAGAGTTTTTTATTTGTAATAATATGTAGCAGCCATGACGTAATAGTTAGGAGACCAAACTATGTGTCAGAAATTTGATCGCCATTTTTCCGGACATATTTGAGGGAGAGGACGTACGCTAAATTGAAAAGGTTCGCCTCATTTTTGGTGGAATATCTGCGAGAGGTCTTTCATTGGAGGACTATTCCTATTATTCTTCGTATTATTCAAATTTACCACCAAAAAGCCACTAAACAAAAATTGGTCGCATTTCTCTCGCACATATTACAATCAAAACGAGGTGACAATTTACAATTCAGCGTACGTCTTCCCCCAAAATATGTCCGAAAATTCGAGTTTCATTTTTCATTCTTGCGCGTATTGTCGTTTGGTCTTTTTCCTACATAAGTCATGCCGAAAGTTTTCAGATACTCTTCTAGAAATAAATTTATTTTGAGAATACGTATTAAATTTTTTGGAAGTACTCTCCCTGAACATCAATAGCCTTTTGCATTCTCAAGAACCAGTCGTTAAATATTTTATTCCACTCTTTTTTCGAAATCGTTCCTTCTTCCTCGTTATAAGCGGCAATCGCCATCCAGGGTTTCTCACCTGTGACAATATTAAAAACATTCTTACTTTGTCCTCTTCTGAACCATTTCAACATATACTGACATCATTCTACTCGCTTCTCCTTCTGCTGAGGCGTAAGCTGATGGGGGCCCAACGACTACATCGCTTTGTGAGATGCAGGTGATCCTACATTATTGTCTGTGCTGCGGTTGATCTAATCTTGGGGATCGCCTTTATTTCCCCATAGGTCATATGGCGGTCTCCTTTAACTAGGTTCTTCACAGCGACAATCATTCGTGCCTCACTGCAATAGGAGGACGCCCAGAGCGCGATTCATCTTTCAGACTGCCTTCCACGTCTAAATTAAGTAAACCAATTAGAAAGACTGTTGCACGTGTTGGAGCAGAGTCCCTAAAACACTGCACTAAGCGCTCATAACATTGCTCTTGATTCAAACCAAATTTGTAGTCATAGAAAATCATGGCTCGACAATCGCGTCCCTCGATCTTCATTACGGTAAGCTGAAAAATCCAAACTTACCTTCAGTGTTGTTTTTAGAAACTTTTTGTATTGGCAATAGGGTCTTATAATTATGTAACATAACATGCAGTAAACTATATAATTTGAATTTGGCAAAAGTTTCGGCCTCGGATAGGGGCCCTCTTCAGTGCCAGATTATAAAAATTAAGAATGCATGCATCAACAAAAAAGTGATCTTCCTGTATACTGTGTTGAGTAAGCGCGGTCTGTTTTTTAGGTTCGTTATTAATGTCTTTCTTGTGTTCCTTTACCCGCACTCCCAAAAAACGTTTCGTTTGACGATATAAACCGCTCTACAATGTTTGTTTTTGCACCAAGTGTCGTAAATAATATTGCTATTGCCCATTCTATTTAGTTTATCTTTCGTAGGCCTCAAGACCGTTGCAAGATCCCTCTTGTTTCTAAACGCCGTAGTTATGTCGTAACACTTGAAAATTCTCGCGATTCGCTCGGACAACCCTTCTACATACGAACGGAATACTAATGAAAGACCTAATTTCCACATTTGGAACTATTTGATCAATTCTACGCTGGTCTTTTTGTGCTAGAATATTTAATCCGAGATTGATGCTTCCTCTAACAAATTCTTTCGGATTTTCGGTACCAATTACAATATATTTGTTGACTATAATTCCACTGAAAAGTGACATCTAGAAAGTTTATCGCTCGCTCTAGTGTGAATTTAAAGCCAAAATCGTTTGAATCAAAAACTTGCAGAACATCTTCTACTTCGTGAAGAGATAATTATTATGGAAAGCTAACTGAAGTCAACGCAGGAGTTTTAGTTAGACCTAAACATCGGGATAATGCTGGCGACAGTTCCATAGTCGCCATAGAGTCATCAACATCTGGAGGATGCTGGCGAGGTCCATAGTCGCCATAGAATCGTAAACAACATTTGGCGACCACTTGGCGATC
>JAUMHM010000005.1:2552087-2570444 GCA_032362435.1 Melikaiella ostensackeni
CACACGAATTATCTACAAGACATTGTGAATTGCAATTCTGAATATAATTTTAATTTTTCAACTAAAAAAAGGTGAAATTGGTGACAATTTCTAAAATAGTTGACAAAAGGTGACAATTTCTAAAATAGGTGACAAAAGGTGAATAGGTGACACTCTGTGATGACTGTCTTAATGTATAAAACTTACTTCATTAATAAATTTTTGAATTGTTTATATATATATTCAATGTAAGGAAATAAAAATTCAGGAACGTGAACGCACGAATAAATAAGTTGAAATTCTGAATAGTCAGTTTGAAGATTGAAACATTCAAACTTGATTGATTTCACAGTTTAGTAGTTCGGAATCAAACATTTTTTTTAATTAAAACGTTCAAATTTGAACGATTTGAGAATAAAATTTGAAAGATTGTCAAAAAATTCCATTAGATTATGTACCATGATGGTAATATAAAAGGGGATAATTCCAAATTAATCGTCCAAGTATTTTGAGATTACGATTCCGCAGGTTTTGAAAATCGGCTTTCAGTAGCGATTTAAAAATCAAGTGTTCAGTTTTTTTACAAAGATAAAAACTCGCTCCAGAGGTATGAAAACGCTGAATAAGAATAATAAAAGTTTTCAATAATTTTAGAAAGATATTATTCACAAAAGTTTTACACGGAAAAATTATTATGCTACGAGAAAATCAAAATTTAGTGAGGCGGTATCGCACTGTGGCAGACGATTTTTCGCTGAATGGTCTCATCCACCTGTCAGTCACCATTCAGAAATTCAGGGTAGGTAGTCATTAATTCAACTGATTCATTGTAATTCAATATTCAAATACATATGATCCGATGAATTCAATCAATCAATATAATTGTAATAATTAAGCACAGTAAATCGTATACACTTAAACAGTGATACTTCAATTCTGTAAGTTTATTCAAATCTTCTTTCATTTTCTAAACATCCTGAAAATGATAAAAAAGCAGGTCAGAAAATAACCTGAAAATTTCGATTCCATGACGATCTTTGCACACACTTTAAACATCATAAAATGCTTACTTTTCAGTAATAAATAAAAAGTTACATACCATTGCGTGCGAGTATCTCTGCTTGGCACTTCCCCCATTGCGATTTCACTACACACGTATTTCCCGTCTCTCGAGTAATAAACCTCTTATGATAAACACCTCTAAAACCATCGTTGAATAATATAAGATAATACATTTTCTGTCACGTGCAGTCCGAAGTTTGAAAAATAACGACACGAACGATTAAGAGCGAACAATAATATTTCAAGTAATTTCAAGTGCTGCGAGTAAGAATTCGTAACCGAATGAACATTGTGCGGGTGTAAAAGTGGCGAGAAAGGGGCATTTTTCAGGAAGTTTTTGAAGTGGGAACAATTAGGGAAAGCTGATTGGATAGACAAATGAAAAGACAGAGCTAGTGGGTTGGAACATTTTGCCCTTCTCGAAGGTTCATGGCGCAAATGACAAATACAGCCATATTCTGGGAAAGTAAGTTCAAAATAATACCTTTGGCTAACTGGAGAAGTCATTTATGACCTCATTATACATAATCCGGTCATAAATAACTTAACGAGGTTACGGTTGAATCGGAAGTAGAATAGAGATGTACACCAGGGTGTGATAAAATCAGTTACCTGAACAATTCATGACCTACTTCAGCTAGGATATTAAAGCTGGATAAAGGTTCTGTTGGTCAAACACGAGGGTGGCTAAGATATTTTAGATGGTCAGTTTGTAGAACGAGGATTCCGAAGTCTAATTTTTAGTCTGCAGTTTAGGATGGTGTAAAGTCTAATATATGAACGGTCCTGTCTACTATCTATATATTATAAAAGAATGTGAAATCTTAACAAAAAAAATCTAGGATGCAAAAGCTCCGCCAAATAAAAAATTTATAAGTTCAATCAACATAGTTTGAAAAATAAAAATTTATTAAATTAAAAACTAGACGTGAGTTCGACCTCAGGTGCTTCCACTATGATTGTATTATTATGGGCAGTATCTATCAATCACGAAATTTCGTGATTAATAGCCAATTCAACGATCTGGGCTATTTATCACGAAATTTCCGAATAAATAACCGACTCAATGCTCTATGAATACCTCGGAGTTTTTACCTAGCTATTAATACGGAAAATGTTATTCCATATAAGAATGGTATTTTTATGAATTTAAATTAAAGTTAAAACGTTGAATATTCTAGTTCGAATTAATTTAAGTAAAAAAGTAATAATAATTAATAAAAAGAACACAAAATGTCCATAAGAAAAAATGCGACACAAAAACAGTACATTTCTTATGTTCTTTTTATCATGAATTAGTTTTATAGAAATTGGCTATTCATCACGAAATTTCGGTAAAAATAATCCATTCAACGATCTAGGCTATTTATCACAAAATTTCGTGATTAACAGCCGATTCAGCGATCTGGACTATTTATCACGAAATAACCCCTACCCCTTTCCAACGTCTCGCGGGGGGCGGGAAGGCACCCCTGTGACTTGTCACAGAAATAATGTTGTTCAAACCCCTACCCCTCTCCAACGGTATGAAAAAGCCTTTAGTATCATAGGTAAGTAACGCGAAAGGAACGAAGGAACGAAATTATTGATGAAACATAACCTCCCACCTGTCACAACATGCAAAGGATGCAAAGCATGTGCAAAGTAAAAAGAAAAGTGAATCTATTTGACTCTAGCGATTTATCTTAATTTTTCATAGCCATTCATTCCAAAATTTCGGTACAAATAGACGATTCAACGTTCTGAGTTGATCATCACGAAATTTCGTGATTAATAGCCTAGATCGTTGAATTGGCTATTTTTACCGAAATTTCGTGATGAGTAGCAAATTTCTAAAAAACTAATTTATAATATAAAGAACATAAAAAATGTACAGTTTTTGTGTCGCATTTTTCTGTATGGACATTTTTTGTTCTTTTTATTGAATATTATTATTTTTTTACTTAAATTAATTCAAACTAAAATATTCAACGTTCTAACTTTAATTTAAATTCATAAAAATATAATTTTTATATGAAATAACATTTTCCGTATTAATAGCTAGGTGAGAACTCCGAGCTCTCCATAAAGCATTGAATCAGCTATTTATACGGAAATTTCGTGATAAATAGCCCAGATCGTTAAATTGGCTAATTATCACGAAATTCCATGATAAATAGCCTAGATCGTTGAATTGGCTATTAATCACGAATTTTCGTGATTAATAGAAACGGCCATTATTATAATAGTATGGCGCTCTTTTGACGAGCACTTTGCTTCCTCATTATAATTAATTAGCAAATAAATCTGTAATCTCATAGAGGGGGTTCCGCGCCCACCATGAAAATATGAAAATACAAATAAGTCAATCAATTCGTCTCGAGTCAAGGATGAATAAACATCCTCAAAAAAATTTCTCATGTACGAAATTTTCACCTTTACAATGCGTTTCAGGGTATAATTCACCTGTTCGTAATTATTAATTCTTGATTTATGTATGATCCAACGCAAAGGCCAGCGATTTTTCATTCTTAACACTTGAAAGTTCAATTAGAGATATATTATTATTTATTTTCATTTATTCAGAAAATTTTATATAAAGTACGTATAAATTGTTTTTTGAAACTAAGTAAAAATATCGTACATTACATACTTGGTCAAAATCAAAGCCACCCTCAAGGGGCATAAACCAACCTCGCACGTAAAAGAGGGTAATTATTTCCTCCTTAATATTTCTTGATAATATTATTTACTATCAATATAATGCAAGATACATATTTTTTAATATTTTATAAGACTGATTGATTTTCATAAAAAATTGTTAAGTAAGTACAAATAACTATTATTCATATCATTCCATTTTTAAAGGGAATTTTACAATTGTTAAGAAAAAAAATGAGTTTATTATGATGATATGCGGAAATACGATTTTTTTAACGCTTTTTGAGTGATTTATGGTTGTTTTAACCAACTACATCATCAAATATAATCTGAAATATTTTCAGAGATCCCTTATTACGTAATTTATGTGAACTTTGTTCTTCAAAATCGAAGCATTTATCTCCAAATCTTGAAAGGGTCTGCTTTTGATCCATATGGGTAGTTTCGAACAGTAGTTTACGAACAAAATTTGTTGAGACTTTCTACTTACATTCATTAAATTTCTACACTAATAACTTCTAATGAGTAAAAACAATTTTTGACATTTATGGGTTGTGTAAACCCTGTGGGAGCGTAGTTAACATAATCCTAAAAATTCGAAAAAAAATTAAGAGTTGTTTTTTTCCCTAATATAATGTTTTTTAAGTAGGGGGTGTCCCGACTAGAAGAAGACATTTTTTGCATTTCAGACACTGCACTGGTCATTCATTGAAAAAATTCTCATGAGAATATTTTACAGTTAATTGAAAATTATGAACTGTAAAGATTTGTAAAGACAGAAAAATGAAAACGTCAAATATTTTTATTGTTAATAACAATATTATAAATAAATATTAAATTCAGCACTTTTTAACGAATTTTTATTTACTAAATCATGATACAGGTAGCTCAGTTGCAATTTTCTACCAAGAAAATGTGTTACCAACTCTTTATTGTTATTGTTCATTTTAAAAACTGAGTCCGACGCGATTTACTGACAAATGTTGAATTCTAACATTATTGACTATCAATAAAATAAAATTATGAGCTGTTACTTTATTCTGTTTCCGCGCACATAGTGTGTTATTATTTATTTTTTATTATAACTAATAGTATAAATAGTAAAAATGATAAAGACGAAAAAGAGCTTATTCAGGCATTAAGTTATGGTTGAAGTTCTATATGGTTATAAAGTTATAAAAATATATCTAAAGCTATAGCCTACTATTTATTTAATAAAATTCTTGATAACAATACGAACTGTCAATCGTTACAGAATTTTCGGTGGGACTAACAACTTTTCTAGCTCGTTCAGGGCTAACGTGACGGAAAATTCTGTGATGCTAGCCGTAGCGCTATACGAGTACTTGATCGATAAGTTTTACGGAAAATTTCGTAATAATGTACTAGTAAGTGCCATGACAATAATAATTGACAGTTTGTGACGCACTTTCTTGGTTGAACATTACCATTGATTAACTTGCAACATGATTCAAAAGAAAAAAAAAAATTTTCATTAAAAATTCTTAATTTTATATTTGTTTATGAAACTGTTATTGCAAATGAAAATTGCAAGTTGGTGACACAGTTTCTTGGTGGAACATTACCATAGAAGTACCTGCAACATGATTAAATAAAAAGAATAATTTTTTCCGTTCAAAAATTATGATTTAATATTTGTTTATAATATTATTGATAAAAATACAATTTCCTAGTGGAACATTACCACTGAGGTATCTGCAACATTATTTACTTTAAAGAACCATTTTTTATGTTACAAAATTCTAAATTTAATATTTGTTTATAATATTTTTCATAAACATAAAAGTTGCGAGCTAGTGACACACTTTCTTCGTGAAACATTACTATTGCGTTACCTGCAAAATGATTCTGTGAAAAAAAAATTTTTTTTTGTTCAAAAATGCTATATTTAATATCGGGTTTATAATATTATTATTAAAAATTACAAGATTTAACGTTTAAATTTTTCTGTTTCTAGAAATCATAATTTTTAATCGATTTTAAAGTATTTTGTTGAAAAAACAAATCCCTGCGATCGGAAAAATCCAAAAATTTACAATTTGTTTATTAACATGTTTATAAAAATAGGCATTGTTAATTGATGGTAATTTTTAATTCTGATCATTACTCCTGCGGGAATTTAGGAAATTTTTCTTTTAAGCAAATTTTTTTCTGCTGTCGAGCATCGTATTCAAGTAATTGTTTATATAATTTGTTTACAACAATTGGGTTGCATCTCAAACTGAACACTTATATTTCTGAAGTAAGTTTGCTTTCATTCTGATACATAACGATTTTATTTCACTTTTTTCTTCGGAAAAAAAAATAATATTGGTAAAATGTATAATTTTGACGTTACTTCTTTATCATTAAGTACGTCCACAGAATAAAATGACAAAATCAGGTTCAGGATTGTTCTCACATATTTAATGTTGATCATTTCTAAAAAAGAAACGTCGAAATGCGTTGAGAATTTTCGGCTGCAAGTGGATTATGAACAGAAAATTCCCGATCCAGCCCACAGTGCATTCTGCTATCTGAGAAGTATAGCCCCACCTCAATGGAAAATCATAAAGTTTGATGAGATCTTGGAATGGGGTTGGGGTGCGACTTATGTTATTTTTGTAAACCCAAGTGAGGGGTAAGTGCTTCATTTTTCGGTAGTATAATGAAACCACTCAATGCCATCATAACGTTTTTTTGTACAGGCAAGGCATTAAATGGTTCTATTATACAAAGCTCATGTCCTAAATAGCTGCAAGCAATATAAATGTAATTCTTAAAATTGATCATACTTTTTAAAACGTACAGAAAATACAGATACCGATTATTTATTTTAATTTTTCTAATTTTTTGCAGGAATTAGTGATAAATGAAATGAGTAAAAATTCTTAATAATCAATCATTAGTAAGAAAAATTTTTGGATCTTATTTTCTAACATGTCATGAATTAAATGCAAAGTTATCAACTGTGTTGTGCATATTAGTTGAATACATATGATGAAACCGAAAAATTTTCAAGAAAACCAGCCTAATCTTATCTCTTATCAAATTAAATTAATGATTTCAGTTGATTATTCTGTAACGCTTGCAAACATATTTTTTGAAAATGTTTATTCATTGCTCCCATTTTATCACGTGGTGCAATTTTCAAACCTCCCCCCCCCCCAAAAAAAGCGATCACGTGATTCTGGACAGCCCTCATTGAGATTGTTACAAGAGAACATAATTTAAATAAATAAAAATGAATCATTTACCGTTAAAATTAAATAAATATTCACTTGTGAAATTATCTTTATGTATCTTAAGTATTCTCTCAAAAACCTGAAAAGTTTTTTTAGAACAATTTTTTTAATACAGTGTCGTTATTTATGAAAAAATAATGAGGAAAATAAGACTTTGCCTTTTTTACACTTGATTTGCAGGAGAAACTGTTTTCAAGTTCCAGCATTGTAAGCCGGAACTTTTTTTTTGCAATTTTTAAGAAGCAGGAGTGTACAGAGGTTCGTTATCAGGTACTTTATCATTTTCAAGTAAGTTTCAACAAAAAATACTTAATATTGTGTAGAAAAGCCCGGGGAAACAAACATTGCTTACCATAATTAAGTATCACATGCCGATAAGTCATTTCACTCATAAGGACAGTCTTACTATTGTGTAATTGGTATATAGACGCTTTCAAAATAAACAAGTTTCAAATTAAAGTAAACGACTCAATTAATAATAATGTTTAAGCTTGAATAGTTTTGAATTGTGTGTATGAATCCTTCGAGATTATACATAACATTTTAAGTCGGAAGTATTAATTTTAACTATATTTAATTATAATCCTTCTATATTAAATAATTTTCAATAAAAATATTAAAAATTGATATTTTATTTCATTTTCAAATCATAAAAGCCTTGAAGCTACGTCATACTTACCCAACTCCTACCTTACCGAATTTTTTTCCATAAAAACTCAGCTCCATGCGAATTGAGATATCGTGTTGGAAATTTGTAAAATTAAATGAAAGGTACTAACAAACGTTTGTGCGGTCCTAAATTTCTACAAATACGAAAGAAAATTTAAAAAATATATTTTTTATTTTTGAAAATTTAAACCTTTAACGGCTGCTTGGAATTGTGTAAAATAAATGTATTTGGAGTAGATCAAAGTGGACTATTCCATTCTTGTGAAGTGGTTATAAGTTATCGTATATTTAATAAAAACTGCGAAAATTATAAAAATTAAAAAAAAATTATTGCAAAAATCGATCAGAAAATTACCATACATTAATCCTGAATTTTTTCAGAATGTTTTTTCAACGGGTTTTAAGCTTGGCTCACAAACGTTACTTAATGCCTTTCATTTTATTTCTTAAATTTACAACTCGATATCTCAATTCGTGTGGACATAAGTTGTTGCGAAACAAATGTCGGTAAAGTTGGAATCAGGTACGTATCACATGGCCTAATTTTGTAATTTAGACATCCAAAATCATAAAGTTTGAAATTTAAATATCGGTAAAATTGGAATAAGTTAAATATTACATGGCCTAATTTTGCAATCTATAAATCCAAAATGATACAGTTTCAAATTTATATCCTTCATAATTGTTGAAAACTAACTTGAAAGTCTTCATTGTGGCATGCTTTTCAGCTTGAAATAATAACCATTTTGAATGAAAAAACCCTCACGGTTGAATTAATCTCCTTTCTACTAGCGTATGCCGGTAGAACTCTTAATAAATGAATAAATAAAAATCATAATAAACAAATGCTATCTCACTGAAACCATTTCTTCAACAGTGCATCATGTCGTTTTGTAACTTGTTTTCTTATATTCGATAGCAATACGCAAATTAAACCAGTTCAAACTTGATAAAGTTGGCAACGTTTGTCGAATCTCGCGCTTCGCGCTCGACATTGTGTTGCCTCGCGCTTCGCGCTGAGACATTTATTCTTTGCACTCGAAATGCTTGAATGAAACTTTAGCAAAAACACCTATTTCAGATCCCACTTTTTGTATGCATCTCTATACTCTGCATTTTCTACGTAAGGAAGTATAGTTAAAGATTCAATTGCTCAAATTGGCCAAATGAAAATTTTCAAATATTAGGGCGGGCAAATTTAAAATATTTAAAAACCGCTATTGGGTATCAAACTTTAACATTCAATTCTGTATTAATATGAATAAAAGAAAGTGTGCAGTCGAAAATTAACTTTCTTTTTGTCAAACATTCAACTGCTTTGTAGGAAATTCGTCTTTTTGGGCGCTTGAAAGTGCAACTACTTGGCTGAAAATTGAACTACTTTGTTGAAAATTTTTTTTTCTTGAAGATTCATCATTTTAGTTGAAAATTCATCTCTTCAGTTGAAAATTAACACTGTTGTTGTAAATTCATATTTTCAGCTTGAAAATTCAACTACATGGCTAGAAGTTGAACCACTTTCATTTTAATTGAAAATTCATCTCTTTCGTTGCAAATTCAACTATTCTGTTGAAAATTGTTGTGTCTTTCTTGATTAAAAATTCATTTTTTTATTGAAAAATAAAATATTCGAGTTACACATTCATCGTATACGTTAGAAATTCATCTCTTTATTCGAAAAGCAACTTTTTTGTTGAAAATTCCATTGATTTGTATAAAATTCGTCTTTTTGGCTTGGAAATTCAAGAATTTTGTTAAACATTTGTCTTTTGGTTTAAAAATTCATCTCTTTCGGTAGAAATTTAATCTCTTTCAGTTAAAAACGCGTCTGTTGGCTTATCTATAAATTTAAATCCGTAAACATTTTACTAATATTAATTAGTGACTGAATTCTAGCTATGAATCAGCTATTTTAAACTGATGAATCAGTAAATCTTACTAATTCATCAGTGAAAGTAACTAATTCATAGCTATAACTTAGTCACCGATTGAAACTGTTGAAAATTTTAACTGATTCAAATCTACAGATTTGAAAATTAATTTGCTTTTGTTGAAGATCCAACTATTTCGTTGAAATTTCATTCTTTTTCGTTGAAAATTCACCCACTTGGCTAAAAATTCATTTCTTTGGTTCAAGATTCATCATTTTGGTTGAGAATTTAGCTGTTTTGTTGAAAAATCGTCTTCTTTGGCTGAATTTAACTGTTTTTGATCTAAAACTAAAATCTTTTTTGTTTAAATATCAAATATTTAAATTTTTTGTTGAGAATGCATCTTTTTTCGCTGAAAGTTGAACTACTTGTCCAAAAGTGGAAATACTTTGTTAAAAATTCATTTTTTTGGTCGAAGATTCATCATTTTAGTTAAAAATTCATCTTTTTGATAGAAAATTCAACTACTTAGTTAAAAATGTATTTATTTTTTAGAAAATGCAATACCCTTTACTTTAAATGTTAAGAACTTATAGCGTTTCAAAATGAATTTAATACAGTACCCACCGGAATTTGATTTACAAGAATAATTTATTTTATTATTTTCGTGACATATCTCCTTATTTGCGCTGGAGAGTAAGATTTCACTTCCGACTGCGTAGTAGACTTCTGTGGCATTTGAGGTCGCGCACTAGAGTTAGGTTGCACTGACGACTGCGTAGAAGACTCCCTAAAAGTTTCGGTTGCGCACTGGACTTATGTAGACTGTACTTCCACCTGCGAAGTAGACTTCTGTGGCATTTATGGCTGCGCACTATAGTTAGGTTGCACTTGCGACTGCGCAGTAGACTTCCGTGGCAGTCGTGGTTGCACACTAGACTTAGACTACACTCCAGCTGCGCAGTAGGCTTCTGTTTCATTTGGAGTTGCGCACTAGAAGCAGGTTGTACTTCCGGCTGCGTAGTAGACTCACGTGTTGTTTGTGGTAACGCACTAGAGTTGGGTTGTTCTTTCGGCTGCGTGGCAGACTACCGTGGTATAACGGCTGCGCAAGAGACGTTTGTCACACTTGCGGTTGCGCACTAGAGTTACGTCGTACTTCCGGATGTGCAGTAGACTTATGAGGCATTTTTGGTTGCGCGCTAGTGTTAAGTTGCACTTTCGGCTGCACAATAGAATTCTGTGGCATTTGTAGTGGCGTACTAGAGTTGGGTTGCACTTCCGAAAGCGCAGTAGACATCTGTGGCAGTTGTGGTTGCGCACTAGACTTAGACTGCTCTTCCGACTACGCAGTTGACTTACGTGACATTCAAGGTTGCGCAATATAGTTATGTCGCAATCACGGCCGAGTGGTGAGCTTCTGTAGCACTTACTGGAGCGCAGCCTTGAGTTTTGTGCAATTGTACAGCGCAACCATAAGGCCCACAAAGGTGTCCTGCGCAGCCCTGAATTCGGCATCACTCTATTGCGCATCCAGATGTACCACATAACTCTACTGCGCAACCTTAGGTGCAATACAATTGTACTGCGCAACCATAAAGCCTACAGAAGTATCCTGCGCAGCCGTAAGTGCAGCATAACTCCAGTGCGCATCCGGAAGTACAACATAATTCTACTGCGCAGCCTCAAGTGTTATACAATTGTAATGCGCAACCATAAAGCCCACAAAAGGGTCCTGCGCAGCCTTAAATGCGGAATTACGCTAGTGCGCATCCAGATGAACGACATAACTCCACTGCGCAGACTTAAGTGTCATAGAGTTGAACTGCGCAACCATAAACACTATAGAAGTCTACTGCGCAGCCGGAAATGCGACATAACTCTACTGCGCAGCCTTGAGTGTCATAGAGTTGAACAGCGTAACTCCACCGAGGAAAATGTATTTTTCACACCTAGTGAAAACGGAATATGTTGGGACGACGGTCGAAACATGTGGGAATCGACCGGGGGCAGAGGTAAAAATAGTATAGCGTTTTCTCGGAATTTCCAAGGCCCATTCAGTTAGTGGAGATTCCACGGAAAGTCAACGGAATTTCCAGATGGAATTTCCGTAGAATTTCCATGGAGTACTTTCCGGGGAATCCTTCCACGTGGGGTATCTCGCGGCTTTTGACGTAATATTGGACTTTTCGATTTTTGCATATCAATTTCAATGAATAAATTAAAAACGACGAATTCTGTCGAAAAATGGTTCAAAACAATGTTGTGGGACTTTTTAAAAGCTGTAATTTCTCCAGAAAACTTTTTTCCGTATATCATGTCGTTTGGTTCGAAATTTGAATTTTCGGTTTTTAGCATAGCATTTTCGATAAATTGAATCAAAACGACAAGTTCTATCAAAAAATCATTGAAAAAAATTGTATAGTTCTTTTTAAAAGCTGCAATTCCACCTTGGAACTTTTTTTCATATCACGTCGTTTGGCTCAAAATTAGAATTTTGAATTTTTTTCATAGTATTTTCGATAAATAAAACCAAAAAAATCAAGCCCTATCAAAAAATGGTTGGGAGAAAAATTGCAGGCCTTCTAAAAAGCTACAATTCTTCTCTTCAAGTTTTTGACGTATCTGTCGTCGTTTGGCCTTAAGTCAGAATTTTCGACTTCTTCATTTTCGATGCACCAAACCAAAAAAAGAACCCTATCAAAAAATGCTTGAAGCAAAAATTGTAGATGGTTTGAAAAACTTCAATTCTTCCTTCATACTTTTTCACGTATCTGTCGTCGTTTGGCGAAAAATTGGAATATTCGATTTTTGCATAGCATTTTCGATGGATAAAACCATAACCGTTGGTCAAGGAATGTTGGTTAACAAACTCATCCCTTTTTTAGCACCCAAAAAAAACGGGGCCAAAGTTCGATCCGATCCGTTTATTTTTTCGAGAGTTATCGTGTTGACGGACTGCTTAGACATCTAACATGTAAAATGTATCTTTCGATTAAATTTTCGATCGGTTTGAACTTATTATTTTTCTATTTTAACTAATTTTAGTTGTTTTCGAATTATGCATTTTGCTTTAAATATTAGGCTAAAAAACTAAAATGTGTGAAGTTAGTTTAAGTAAAAAAAAAGTAGCAGAAGATGGAAAGTTTAACCGTGTGATCTTTTCTACAGGTTGAAAGTCTAAACCGTTCAGTGATGGCTAGACGCGGATATCTCTGGCCAACCTCAGCTAGTTAAGCGGCAATTACTGAGTTAGTACCGGCAGCTTTTGTCGGTTACTTGTATTTTCCGAGCTTCCAACGAAATTCGGTCCATTATCGGTCCAGTCTTGTCCGCCTACAGTCGGCTTATTAATTGGGACAATCTCAGCGGATAAATCGATCCAGTGCTGGGTCAGCTCCGACAGTCTTATTCGGCTATTTTCATTTGCCAAGCTTTTGACGAAATTCGGCCTAGTATCGGTTAAATCTTTTCAGCCAACTGTCGGCTAATTAAATTGGATCAACCTTAACGGTTACATCGGGCCAGTTATGGGACAGCGACGGCAGCTATTGCTGGCTACTCATATCTGCCCAGCTTCCGATGAAATTCGGAATAAAATCGGCCTAATCTTGTCAACCAACACGGAGCTATTAAAATTAAGTCAATCTCAGCTGGTTAATCTGCCATTGCTGTGTCAGCACCGGCTACCCTTGACGGCTACTTAAATTTTCCGGGCTTCCACCAATATTCGGCCCAATCTTGGCAGCTAATAGTCATCTAATGACATTGGGCCAACCTCAAAGGTCAACTCGGCCCACTGCTGGGTCAGCATCGACAGACTTTTCCAACCATGTTAATTTTCCGAGCTTCCACCGATATTCGGCCCATTATCGATTCCATTTTGGCAGCCAATAGTCTGCTCATCATATCGGAACAACCTTAGCGGTTGAATCTCCCCAGCTCTGAGTCGGTACCGGCGGTTTTGGTCGGATACTTATATTCAACAAGTTTCGGCCAAAATTAAGTCCAGTATCGGCCAAATCTCGACAGCTTACAGTTCGATAATATTATTGCACAACATAAGGGCTTGATTCGGCTCATCACGCGACCAAAACAGGCAACCCTTGACAGCTACTTACATTTTCCGGGCTTCCGCCGAAGTTCGGCACAATCTTGGCAGCCAAGAGCCAACTAATGTTTTTGGGCTAATATCAGACGTTAAATCGACCCAGTGCAGGGTCACAACCAGCCGCGTTTGTCGGTTATTTAAATTTGAGAATACCCGACCCAGTTTCGGCTCATTTTCGGCAGCCAACAATCAGCTAGTGATATTGGGCTACCTGAACGGTTAAAACGGCCCAGAACTAGGGCAGCTCCGGCAGCCTTTGTCGGCTATTTGAATTCGGCAAGGTTTCGTCGAAATTCAGTCCAATATCGGCCCAATCTTCGCATCCAACAAGCAACTAACGTTTCTAGGCTTAAAAAGGCAGTTAAGTCGGCCAAGCACTGGAGCTTTTTGAATTTGCTAAGGTTCCGCTGAAATTCAGCCCCGTATATGCTCAAGCTTGGTAGCCAACAGGCAGCTGACGATATTAAGCCATCCTCAGTGGGTTAATCGGCCCAGCACTGGGTTAGCACCGGCTGACTTTGTCGTATATTCATATTCGGCAAGCTGTCGCCAAAATTCAGCCCAGTATCGGCCCAAGCTTGGCAGCCACTAGTTAGATAATTGAATTAGGACAACCTCAGAAATCAAATCGCCCCAATACAGGGTCAGTACTTGCGGCCTCTGTAGGCTACTTATATTAGCTTTTTTTTAAAATTTGGTCTAGTATCGTCGTAATCTTAGCAGCCAATAGCTGACGAATGTTACTGACCTAACATCATTGGGTTAATCGGCCGATCGCTTGTCAGCACTTGTGTCCTTTGTCGGCTATTTATATTTTATGAAGATCCACTGAATTTCGGGTGTGCATCGGCGTAATCTTGGCAGCCAGCAGTTGGCCGATGATGTTGGGCTACACTCAGCGATTAAGTTGTTCAATTACTGGGACAGTACCAGAAGCCTTTGCCGACCACTAATATTTGGCGAAATTTTGTCCAAATTTGTCCCAGTATCGGCCTACTGTTGGAAGCCAGCCGTCGACTAATAACACTGGGCTAACATTAACGGTTCAATCGCCCCAGCCTGTCGGTCTTGGTCGAAAATTTAAATTTTTCGAGCTTCAGACGACATTTCGCCTAGTTTCGGCCTAATCTTGGCAGCTAATAGTACTCTAATGTTATTGGCCCAATCTCCACGATTGAATCGGCCCAATGTAGGGCCGCTATTAGCACATTTTCCGAGATTTTGCCGAATTTCGTTACGGTATCGGCCCAATATTGGCATTCAACAGTCAGCTTGTGTTACTGGACTTAAAAAAGCGATTGAATCGACCCAGTGCAGAGTCACTACCAGCGGCCTTTGTCGACAATTCGAATTCTGCAGGGTTTGTTGGAATTCAGTCCAATATGGGCTTAATCATAGTAGACAACAATTGGCTAATATTACTGGCTTTACATCAACGTCTGTATCGGCCAAGTGCTTTGTCGGCAGCCTTTGTCGGCTATTCAAATTTGATGAGGTTCCGCTGAAATTCGGCCCCGTATCGGCCAATGCTTGGCAGGCAAAAGTCGGCTAATGATATTAAGCCATCCCCCGTGGGCCAATCGGCACAGCACTGGAACACCACTAGCAGCCTTTCTCGCCTATTCTAAGTTAGAAAGCTTCCGTCCAATTTTGGCCCCGCATAGGCTCAATCCTGGTAGTCAATAGCCGGCTGGTAATGTTGGGTTTAACTCAACAGTGGAATTGGCCCAGCACAGGGCAGCACCGGCAGCCTTCGTCGGCTATTGAATTTTGCCGAGCGTCCGCTGATATTCGGCGCAGTATCGACCCAAGCTTGGCAGCCAACAGCCTACTAATTGAATTAGTGCTACCTCAACGGTTGAATTGGATTAGCTCTTGGTCAGAACCATCGGTCTTAGTCGGATATTAAAATTTGCCGAGCTTCAGACGAAATTTGGCCTAGTTTCGGCCTAATCTTCGCATCCAACAGGTAACTAATGTCTCTAGGCTTAAAAAGGCAGTTAAGTCGGCCAATCACTAGAGCTATTTGAATTTGCTAAGGTTCCGCTGAAATTCAGCCCCGTATATGCTCAAGCTTGGCAGCCAACAGATAGCTAACGATATCAAGCCATCCCCAGTGGGTTAATCGGCCAAGCACTGGGGTAGCACCGGCAGACTTTGTCGTATATTCATATTCGGCAAGCTTCCGCCAAAATTCAGCCCGGTATCAGCCTTATCTTGGCAGCTAACAATTGGTTATTGTTATCGTGCTCAACTCAAAGGTTTTTCTCTTATGTTTAAAGTTGGCAAGCTTCCGCGAAATTTTAAACCAGATACGGCCTAATCTTGAGAGCTTGCAGTTGGATAATGTTATTGGGCCAACCTAAGACCTAAGCGCTTGAATCAGCTTATTACTCTGCCAGAACCAGTAGCCTTTGTAGGCTAATTTGTGTTTGCTGAGCTGCCGCCAAACTATGGATCAGTGTCTACCCAATCTTGACAGCCAACAGTCAACTACTGTTGTTTGGCTAATATCAGCGGTTGAATCGACCCATTGCAGGATCAGCACCAGCCGCTTCAGTCGGCTATTTAATTTTGACGATATACTCGTACGGTCCAGCATCGGTCCGAGCTTGACAGCGAACATACAGCTAATTGTATTAAGTCATCCTCTGTAGATTAAACGACCCAGCACTAAGTCAGCACTTGCGGCCTTTGTCGGTCATTCATATTTTACCCTTTAGCGGCCTAATCTTGACAGCCAACCGGTGGCTAATGTTACGGGGCTAAGCTCAGCAGTTGAATCGGCCCAGTGCTGAGTAAGAACCAGCAGCATTCATCGGCTACTTTTATTTGCCCAGCTCACGCCGAAATTTGGATATTGGGCCAACTTTTGCGGTCGAACCTGCTCAGTTTTGGGGCAGCACCGGCAGCCTCTGTAGGCAACTTACGTATATTTGCCGAGCTTCCCCAGAAATTAGACTCAGTATGGGCCTAATCTTCGCAGCCAAATATCGGCTAATATTATCGGTCCCACCACAGTGGTGTAATTGGCCTGTTTCTGGTTCAAAAGTCAAATTTACTCTGGCAAAACACATTTTCACTGAAAAAGCCAGAGTCTGGCCCAGTAACGCGGAACTTCTGGGGCAGCAAGTGACGGCAAGAGATGGTGGCCAGCATTGACCGCCAAGTGCAAACCTATTTTATTATGTTGAGATAGTAAAATTACCTGTGCGTACGTCTATCACACACTACTTTTTGCACCGACCATCCGAGAAAGTTGCAAGCTAAGGGCGTATTCAAATCAGTGACTGTAAGAGTCTTGTAACGTAACATTTTATATTTATTTTTCATATGATTTAGAGGTGCGTTAAGTCCAACTTTCGAGGTGGATGTTGCAAAAAATATGTTAGCGTTATTTAGGTTTTTGTGACTCAGATGGCAATTTGGAAAAATACCGAAGATCTACAATTTTATAGAGACAAGTCAGTATCATTCTAGATGAATTTAAACTTTAAATTAAGAAGCACAAATGGAAAAGTTTTTTTTTATTACCAAATTTAGCAAGAAATATTCGGTTTATAGACATCCATCGTTGAAAATGGCTCTTATAAACTCGAATCATTAACAACATCAAAAAAATTTTAATTCCATACTTTTTTGTTAAATATATGTTGTAGAATTTATACAAAATTATCATTAAGTTGTCTCAGGAATTAAAACTTGGCACTCTCATATTTTATGTGCGAAGTTGTATTTATCACTGACCTGTCCTTGAAATATGTCCAGAGATATATAGTAAAAAGTTTAATACTTTCGCTGGAGGCAGTCCAGAAAACAAATTTACATTATTAGAAAAGTTTGATCAAAATTTATCCTTTATATGAGTAAAGGCATTTATTGCAAATACCGTAAGTTTAATTTAATAGACCATCATATTGTACAATGTCTTCACATCTGGTAAAATATATAAAACCAAAATAATAACTTGAAATTCGTCCGCTAAATCTTTATTTATTATCAAAGTGCAACGCATGGGTGGAATTTTTTCCAAAATTCAATCTAAATGTTAGAATTTTAACGTGAGTAGGTCAGGCTTTTTCATTATTCGGTTCATTAAGTTTCTTTACTTAAAAATCAGTGTAATGGATGTTTTACTAGAAGAAAATATCATGCTTTATCATTGAGAGTAAAAAATTACTTATTATATGAAATTTAATATACAGTCTCTTGATAGTGATTTCATATACTTGATTTTATTATTTGATATATAAATCTATATTAAATCTATATCAAAGTTTTAAGAATTTCTAACAATGTACGTCGCAATTATTCTAATCCAAACACCAGTATAGTCCTGGAAGTGCATGGTGTATATATATGGTACATTGAGTCCTGGAAGTACCCTATATACATATATCATAAATGACCATAAATTACCGATGGCTGAAAAACGATCAAAATTGAAGAAAACTAAGTCAACATCTAATTACTCAGTTGTAGAATGACATGAAGAAATGATATTTACCCAATTATTATTAAAACTTGCTTTTGAATTTACTATATAAGCATATTTACAGTTTTACGATGGATCGAGTTCTTCCAGGACGGTCCTGGAAGTGCACGATTGGCTGACGGGTACTTCCAGGACGGTCCTGGAAGTGCACAAATGTCCCGGAACTACTCGATTCACCGTACAAAATGTCCTGGAACTGACCGATTCACATATACAGGGTTTGATTGAAAAGTAATGAGCCTTCCCGCGCGGAGCGTCTGCCAAGCGATCAACCGAATCGGCTGG
>JAUMHM010000005.1:2587526-2598707 GCA_032362435.1 Melikaiella ostensackeni
ACTACCCCCCCCCCCCCCGGCCGATTCAAAGAAGTTTTTTTGTTATTTGTCCCAAACCAACGTATAAAAATGGGAATTTCAACAAAATATACATGTACAAAATTTATATCCTAAAGAAAACAATTATTTATTTCCACGTGCCAAACTTATCCTCAATCACAGACTGAAGTGATAAATATTAATCGAAACTACATTGCCGATCACGAGTATGACACCACCCGTTTATCGATGATTGCTCAAGTTCTTTTAATGTTAATTATATGGGAGTTAACATTTTTCTTCTTAAAAAGGTTGAAAGCTATCCGAATTCTCTATAGAATGAGTCAGGATGAAGTCATTTTGTCAATTTTTTAAGAAGATATTGCAAAAGTAGTGCAAATTTCAAGGTTTTCTTACAATTTAAATCAAATCCGAGGGGCTATTCACTTCGGAAATCTTATTCAAAAATAAAAAAATCAAAGATTCAGAATCACGACAATCAGATTAAGATTTGCAAGATTTCGGAGATCCTAAGTTCAGCGACCCAAAAACAGTTTAAAATCTCGCCGGAGATCTCGGAAATCTTTTAAATCTTCAAAAATCTCTGCGAATCTTGAAAAAATCCTTGAGAGATCTTATAAAATCCATCGGGCCACAGTGAGGTATCTAGAATCTTGAATCGCTCATTCCGATTTTTTTAAATGTTGGATCGCGGGATTTAAATGACTTCAGAAGTGAATAACCCCTCGATAAAATCTAATATAATCAACATTTTTCAACGTCCTTGGGATCATTTTTAACGTAAATTTCTATAAAATCTCACCAACTTATCACCATTATTGTGAAAATTTTTGCTTTCATGGTAAAACATTTTTAAAGTAGAAACAAAAATGTTGGAAAAATTTTAATATTCTTCCTACTGAAAGAAATATTTTTGTAAAATATATGAAATACGTAATCATGAGGTTTCTATCAAATTTATTTAATATATACATTGATTTGATTTTTATTATTATTTTCCTAAAGATGAAATGTCTTTGAATTTTTCCAACTTTTTAGTATTAAATTTGTAAAATGTTTATTACATTAAATTTAAATTAATTTTTAAGAAAACATTGAGATTTGAACTGTTTTTGCAATATCTTCTCAAATGATTGACACAATGCTCTTCATCCTAGCCAGTTTTATAAAGAATTCTCATAACTTTCAACGTATTTAATGAAAAAAATTTTAAGTCTCATATAAATAACATTAAAAGAACTCGAGCAATCAATCATCGAAAAACTTTGATGGTATCATATACGATCATAGAGATAATATAGAGGCGACAACCACCTCGGATTTCGTCCGGTATTTAGAGAGAGAAGAGAGATATCGAGGAGTTCACAGGGTACTGCCACTCTCGTCTCATTCCCCCACTCACTCGCGCAGTCTCTCTCATTCCCCCTACCGAAGTCCAGACGGACGTTTCCACTTACAGAGCGGCCTATGGCTTGTCGCCTCTATCTATATTATCTATGTTATACGATACGTGAAGCAATCAGATTTTCCTCCCTGTCTTTCTCTGATTCTCGACTTACAATAAAAAGAAGGTAAAGTACACACCATGATTTTCTCCTAAACGCAGTGGAAACTTTCGCTAAAACTGCTTCTAGTTTCGACTCTTCTTCTTAATAAATTTAATCACCAATCAGTGTTGCTACAGAAGTCTGGTTTAAAACTTCCATTACTTTTCCAGGTCCTCCAAGTTAAACTATTGAAAAAAATCCAGTCAGTTCAGTCAAAACGTTAAAAATTGGATAGTATCAAATAGAAACTTTATAAATTAAAATATTTCCAAATTACTGTTGTTCTAAATTGAACAATTTCGAACTCGATATTCGTGAGTATCTCCAGATTGTAAAATTACTTTATTTAAAATCAAAAGCCTTCATAGTTTAACAATTTGAAACCGGAAACGTTCAAAAATAAATATTTTCAAAATCAAATATTGGAAATTGTATGAAAATTTCACTATTAAATCTTTCAGAATTGTAAAATTTGAAGTGGAAAGTGTTGATAATTTTAGGTTTGATCCTTTTAAAATTTAATAATTTCAAAATGAAATCATGTGAAATTCAACAGTTGTACATGGAAAGCGTAAAAAATTAAATAATATTGTATTGAAATATTTGAAATTGTACACCTGAGAAACAAGACACAATAAACCAATTATAAGTGTGTAATTGTCTAAAATTTTATGATTTCTTCAAACAGGGTTGCTACAAAATCCCAATTTCGAAATTCTCTGACTTTTCCTGACTTTTCCCTGACCAATTTTTCATTTTTGATGACCGTTATGAATTTTTCTATTAGGTATAAAAACAACCTTGCACCTAATAAGGAGATTGATAAACTTAATGCACAAAAATGTTTGTTTTTAAATTTATTTTAAACATTTTTCGTGAAAACAGTCATACAGAATTTTATAAACTTCAACTTCAGTTTTTCGAAAATTCCCAAACTCTTTCAGATTTTTCCTGACATTCCCTGACTTTCCTTGGCCAGTTTTAAATTCTCTGACTTTCCCTGACTTTCCGGAATTCCCTGACATGTAGCAACCCTGTTTAAATCGTAAAGAATGGTAGAATATCCAATTCGAAGCTTTCAGAATTAGAAAATCTGCAAATTGGAAACGACTGAAATTGAAAATTTTCTATTTCATGGCTGCGAATGTAAATAATTTCAATACTAATGATTTAAAACGGAAACTTAACGAAATTAATTATTCAAAAGTTTAAAATTTAAAAGCTTAAAATTGTTCAGGACTTTAAAAATCTTAAATTTACGAATTTTCCATTTTTTTGGTTCAAATTGAACAAACCCGATGGATACAAAAATAACAGTTGAAATATGAATTTGCAATATTAAAATTCACTTTAGAGTACTGAAAAATATTATTTAAAACTTTAAAAGAGGTGCCATATAATAAAATTCCAGTTTGTTTTTCAAATCTCCATGACTTTTCCAGGTTTTCGAGTTCCTGTAGTAAACATGCCAATCCTAGGATTGTTAAATTCCACTTGAATCTTAAAATTTCTGAATCTTTCAAATTGCTTTATTTTTAAGGATTATAAGTTTTAAATTTTTTACTTCAGAATCTCATTATTCGACATTGTTTAATCTTGACACTCTTGACCATCTCACATTTAATACTCGTATTTCAATTTTGAACGAGTTCAATTAGAAAGCTTCCAAATGTTGACAATTCGAAATTGCGACACTTTTTATGATTCGTGTCTTGAAATTATTTGAATTTCTAATCCGAAGACTTATGGCTACAAATATAATGAATTTTTCCATCATGTGGGCGTTTTCAGGTTGTAGAACTTCCAAATTTGGATACTTTAAACTGGTTTCTTTCAGATTCGAATCTTTCAAGATTTGAATGCTCGGATGATAAATCTTAATGTGTAGAAATCGGAATTAATGAGGGACTCTGGTCTTAATTCTCCAACTTTTATGACGTTCAATCGAATAAATGATGCTTCAACAATGCAAGTAGACCACGCATTGAAAAAGTGTGTCTGAATCAAGGATACGCGTGTCTTGAATAACAAAGCTGTTTTGCCAGCAATTCTGTACGGGTGCTTCGTCGTAGTTCGTACTTTTACGACACTGATGCATAATATCCAGCAGGAAGTCTATTAATCCGTTTTCTAATCTAAATAGATTACGTGATCAAACATGTACTACAAATTTGTTTTATTTGAAAGCAAAAAACCGGTAGCTGAATTTTTTAACCTTTCTCATTCTGTATTATTTTACTTTTTTTGTCAATACTACAGCCAAACGCAAGGGCCGAAACGTTTTTTAAAAAAAGTTTTGTGGATTTTCGTATAAGGTTTCATTGGTATAAAAAAAAGCGTCAAACCAGGATGGCCACTCAAGACTCAGAAAAAAGTTTCCGGTGAATGACCGGTTTTCACCGTCCAGTGGCGACCCTCTAAAACAAAAATTATATCTAGAGTTTTTTGGGAGAAAAATACTGAGTATTTTGTCCATGATTCTTACTAATTATTTTAAATTTATCAAAATCCTGCTTTCAGGCTTCAAAGTGCTCTATGGAACTAAAAAAAGTATCAAAAAAGTATCTTTCTGATGAAAAAAGTATCCTTAAAAATAATAAATAAAAGTATTAAAAAGTAGCCTTTTTAAATCAGTAAAAAATTATTATTTTTAAAAATAAAAAAGTAGTGTAAAAAATACTTTAAAATAAAGAAAGAACGTTTTTAAATGGGAAATTTCTTTCATACTTTTCTGTAAGTAAGTAACTGTGTCAAAGACTGCACCTAACAAGGAGATGATCAGAGTTGGGACTTTTCCTTAAATCTCAAAAATTCCCTACTGAGAGTCCATTGGATGAATACTAATTTGCCAAAAAATTCTTCGACAACGGCGACCCGTTTTCGAGAAAATCGACTGTTTTCAAAATTCTTCTTTCATGGATTGAAATGTTTATTTATTGAATTCTCGTGAAAAATTATGTGAGTATAACATTTTTCTACCCGAGAAGACGAATTTTAGACAAAATACATAAACTTTCAACTAAACAGTTGAATTTTCAAGTAAAACGGATAAATTTTCAACCAGTGATGAATTTTCAACTAAAAAGGATAAATTTTCAACAACAAAAAAATGAATTTTTATCAAAGTAGTTCAACTTTCAACCAAGTAGTTGAATTTTCGAACAAATAAAGATTTTAATTTTAAAAAAAAGGTTGAATTCAACCAAAAAAGACGAATTTCCAACAATATAGTTGAAACTTCAACCAAAACAGAGTAATTTTCAATCAAATTTGAATTTTTAACGAAAAAAGATGATTAGAAGAAATTTCTACCAAAAGAGATGGAAGTTTCAAACCAAAAAAAAAAACGAAATTTAACAAAAGAGTTGCATTTTCAACCAAGAAAGACTTTGCAGTCAAGAAAGAAAAACAATTTCAACCCAATTGTTGAATTTTCCAACCTAAAAGACGAAATTTAACAAAAGACTTGAGTTTTCAACCAAAAAAGATATTTCAGTCAAGAGGAAAAAACAACAATTTCAATCAAATTGTTGGAATTTCAAGTCAAAAAGACCAATTTTCTACAAAGCAGTTGAATTTTCAACGGGAAAATATGGATTTTCAACAAAAAATTTAATATCCGACCGAATAGTTCAATTTTCTACCAAAATACTTGAATTTTCGACTTTAAAAGACGAATTTTCAACAAAACAGTTGAAGTTTCAATCAAAAAGACGAATTTTCAACCAAAAAGGATGACTTGTAACAAAATTGTTACATTTTCAACATAATAATTAAATTTGTAACAAAATAATAAAATTCTCAACCAAATAATAAGACTTTTAAGCGAAAGAGAAGAATTTTCCAACCAAGAAGACGGATTATTAATCAAAAAGGATGAAATTTCAAACAAAAAGAAGAATTTTCAACCAATAAGGATGACTTTTCAACGGAATTTTTAAATTTTCAACAAAATAATTAAATTTTTAACAAAATAATTAAATTCTCAACTGAATAGTGAGATTTTTAATCAAAAGACACGATAAAAAATTTTAAGAAACGAAAAAAAAATACGTAAAACTTTTTTCGATTTCTTTGACGACTCTAAGAAATCGAAAAAAGTTTTATTTTTTTTTGGTTTTTTAAAAATTGTAATCATTTACTTCCCGGACGTAAAAAAATTTGGACTAACATCATATCTATTACTTTTAAAAGAGATGATTTTTCAAAACATGAAGATAAAATTTAACAAAAGAGAAAAATTTTGCAGTCAAGAAAGAAAAATAATTTCAACCAAATTGTTGAAGTGTTAAGCCAAAAAGACAAATTTTCTACAGCAGTTGAATTTTCAACCCGAAAATATGAATTTTCAAAGAAAAAAATCGACATCTTTCCAAAAATTTGTCTATGGATTGAAATGTTTCTTTAAATTAAATTCTTATGTAAAATGATCTAAACACAACGCTTTTAACACTTTTTTTTTAAGTATAAAATTCGCTTTTTTCTTGAATTTTCAACTATTTAATAATTCAAGAAAATTTAAAATTGAATTTTCAACAGTTGAAAATTCAACTGTTAAAAATTCAATTTTCAATTTTCTTTAATTTTCAAGAGCTGAATTTTGTATTAAAACGACAAAAACAATAGTTAAGATATGAATTTGCAATTTGAAAATCCGCACTGCTGCAAAATGTTAATTAAAATTTTTAAAGAGATCCCACATGATAAAATTCTAGTCACTTTTTCAAAATTCCACGACTTTTCCAGGTTTTCAAAGTCTTGTAGTAAACCTGTTAATCCTAGGATTTTTAAATTCCACTTGAATCTTAAAATTTGTAAATCTTTCAAATTGCTTCATTTTTAAGGATTACACATTTTTAATTGTTTAACTTTGGAATCTCATTATTCCAAATTGTTCAATCTTGACATTATTGACCATCTCATATTTAATTTTTTAATTTTGAACGAGTTCAATTAGAAAGCTTAAAAAATGTTTACAATTCGAAATTTCGATACTATTTATGATTCATGTTTTGAAATTGTTCGAATTTTTAATCCGAAGACTTATGGCCACAAACATAATGAATTTTTCTATCATGAGGGCGTTTTCAGGTTGTAGAACTTCCAAATTTCGATAATTTAAACTGGAATTTTGGAATTATGAAAAATGCCATAAGAAAATCAAAAATTAAAATTTATAGCTAAATAACGCAAAATACAGTGAAAGCTCTAACAGCGAAATTTCTAACCTCAAGAAGACCTGCAAAATTGCCTGTAACCATTTTCAATATCTATATTTCACTCCTAAACTGTCATTAATAAAATTGCATATTTATAAAAAAATTAATTTGCTACTTATGTCGGTTCTAAAACTTGCCAAGTTTTTTTATTACCAATTCAAAACATATATTTTTAACAACTTTGTATTAAATTAAAATTTTCTCATGGTATCTCACATACTGAAAATTTGAACTGAAAAGTATTCGACTTAGGTGCATTTTGTTAAATTCTTTGTCGTTTTTTTCTTTTAATTTTCAGCTGAGTATAAACATATAATGTGAAATGTCGATTTTCTAAAATTTAAACTAAGCTCAAGCAATGTCGAGCGCGAAGCACGAGTGTCATGATGAGAATGTATTCCTCAGACCAGAAAGAGTTTTGAGGAAGTTATGTCTATATCTTCACTTAATGTTTAAGCATGAAAATAAATTAGTTCAAGATCCAGAACCAAGCAAAAAAATAGCTTTACATTGAACAAAGTATCAAAAAGTAGCCTTGTCTAAAAAAGTATCAAAAAAGTAAAAAAGTGAAGAACTTCGAAGCCGGCTTTAAATTATTTACGAATGACTAGTAGTAATATTAAAGAATCGCGTGGATTTGAAAAATTGGAGAACATAATCTTCTTTTGACCTTCTAAATCGAAATATTTCCCCACTTGAATAACTTGAACCATTTTTGAATATATTTTGTTTGCTCTTTAGTTTGATGATAAAAATTCCCAGCAAAAAGTGGCAACATTCCGTTCTCTGTTTTTTTTTCTCTTATACATATTGGACTTGGTAACCTGAGAATTAACGATTCGCGAATGCAGGATTGCAGGTATGTCGCGCAGGTTTTTTGCGACATTCGAGTTAGGTTCTCCAGTTTCTCCGCGAGCAATGATCTTTACTGCCTCCCAGAATGGAAAGTTTCGTTAAGAGTGGAATCGCTTCTTTATAATTTTATTAAGTGCCAGATCGCCTCATTTTCCTTGTTCGACCTCGCAGATCGCAATCCCCTTTTCCAGAGTCTTCCGCATCCGCTTTTCACGACTTGTCGATCCGTTACATTGAATAGACGCGTGGGCAAACCGCAGAGCTCGGTGAATATTTATCTCACAATGAAACCGGAGAATGAAAAATGATGAGAGAAAGAGAGAGAGGTACGAATCTAGTGTAGAGTTCAGAGAAAATGACTATGTATTTTCATTAGAAATAATAAATCTTTAGTTGGATTTACATCTATTTTCAAAAAAATCCTGCTCGTAACTTTTAAAACGAGAAAAGAAAATCTGGCAATTTAAATTTCGCGCCAAATATACACAAAAATATCAAATATTACACATAAACATAACCTATAGTATTGGCCTTATTAAACCGCAAAATTCAAATTGCAATTTAACTTCAAAAACAAAAGGAAATGTTACTATTTCAAACTTCCATATCCAAGCTGTGAGATCTGATATTTTTTTATTTCCTGAACGAATTTCCAGACTAAAATAACGTTATTGGCCAATGAGTTTGAGAATTTTAGAGAATTTAATGTTTTCTCGGACCCGAGGCATTGACAACTCGATCGATCGGGTATACACCTACTTCTGACTTCAAGATACTTCAGGATATTTCACTGACTTCAGAAGATTTCACTGACTTCAGGACATTTCAAGAGAATTCCAGTGATTTCAAGTGACTTCATGTGACTTCAGATATTTCAGGAGATTTCAAGAGAATTCAAGTGACTTGAGGAGAATTCAAGTCCTTCATATGAATTCAAGTGATTTCAAGTGACTCCAGACATTTCAAAAGACTTCAGTGATTTATGGAGATTTCAAAAGATTTCAGCAAATTTTCGAAGAATTCACTGACTTCAGAATATTTTACTAAATTTACGAGACTTAATTAATTTTACGAAGCGTCTATCAGAGTGGTCCGAAAAAAAAACTTGTTTCGAGTAGCGGCTTCTAATAGTGGGTAAAAGTTGTATTTTCCAAAACATTATGTTGTATTTTTTGTAGGTAAAGTTTTTGGTAGTGAATCATAATATAAAATTATAAATTAAAAAATAATATTTGCCTTTAAATTATAACTTTTTTAAATGTGCAAAAAAAACAAGTTTTTTGGACTGTGTTAACTGCAAATTTTTTTGAAAAAATTCAAATATTTTGTACTTGAAATTCCTTCAGGTTAATTAAAGAAATAGTCCAGAGTAAACTTCATACCTTTTTTTTCGAAAAAAAATTAACATCTAAGAAAATAATTATCAAAATTATCTACGGAATAAGTCTTGATTCATAATTATCCCGGTTGATGGCAGTAATTTTTCTGTTTAAAAATTAATTTTTATCTAGCTTTGAAATACCTTTTAAGCAGCTCAAGACTTCCTACTGATAAAAACACATTAGACAATTTTTAAAAAAGCTGAAAGAATGAAAAATAGGTAAACAGTATAATTTAATAGACAGATCATTTTAGACATAGGTAGAAAAAGATAATTTTTAAATATACGAAAATGTCTATGAGAAGAACAAGCTGCTGCTCTAGTTTCGATTACTGAGGCATGTCAATTTTTTCTAATGTATTCTGCCAGTGAAACGTTCTGAGGTATTCAAAAGATTTTTCCAAGTAAGCTGATATTTTTTTACAAAAATGACTGTTTGGAAAACTTGCTACCATTTTGCTTTTGTTTCCTCAGTACTTGGCAATTTTTCTCTAATGTATTTTTATACGCAGAAAGGCCTCAAATAACGGAAAAACTTCTCAAGTCATTTTTAAAAGGATTAAAATTTTTTTGTTAAAAACAGGATCAGTGTATAAAAATCTGTCAAAACTTGAAGAAATTTTTCTAGCCTACAAAAATATTGTAAAAAATTAAGATCCATGAAAATATCAAAATTATGAAAATAAGCACTTTTTCATACACATTTTGCTAACGCAAAACGTGATTTTTGCATTTATTTCATAACTTACACTACTTTTTATCAGGAATTTTAATTTTGACAGTCTTAATTTAAAATTGCTAAAGTTTGAAGGCCTTTTATTGAAACTTGCTTATTAAGGTCAAATATTTCAATCTAAAATTATTTCATTCTTTTTCAGTTTCAAATTATTAAGTTTTGGCCGCCAAAACATTGAGATTCAATTTGAAGTATGTAATACTATTTTGAACAATTTAAGTTTGAAATCGTCTTTTGATATTTGAATTTAAAATAGCTTTTATTGTTTGAACATTAAATGTACAATTTAAAGTAATTTAAATTGAAATCAAAAGAATTTTATATAGTTACATTTTTTAAATTCAAAATTCAAAATTATTCAAGTTCAAATCTTTTAATTTGAAATCGTCCAATTTTGAAAAATTGAATCTGAAATTATCCAATTCCAAATCATTTTAATCTGAAATTTAGGATATCGACTGAACATTGGGGTGGTCCAAATTAAAAAAAAAATTTATGCACTCACCCCCCAAATTTGTTCGAATCTACAAAAAAATAAATGCGTACTTTTGTATTTGAAAAAAAGATATTTAGAGATTTCGCAAGCCCCATGAAGTTTAACACGTATTTCCCGCGAAAAATACGTTTTTGTATATTTTATTCAGAATCGTCAAAATTAGGTATATCGAATTGACACTCAATATTTCTCTTCACAATTAGCCATCGAATACGAATCAAATATTACTTTTTGAATTTCGCCCCCATAAGTCTGTTTTTTAGAGTCTCAAAAAAACCCCATAAGTGAAAAATTGGGTTTTGCGAGTTTTTGACACTAATTAGTATTTTTCTGTGGTTTCTTTCATCAAAAATTGTATCTAATATATAAAAGATTATTTTCAACTGATAATTGTATGTTTAAATTAATTGTTTAAACAATTTATTATTGTTTATAGCAATTTTCTCTTATAACAGAGTTAGAAAGTCGCGGTATTTTCCGAATTTTTCAACTTTTCAGTTAGAGCGAAGAAATAATCAATTGAAGTTAACAGCAATGTTTTAAACAACGTATTATTATTTTTAAGAATATTTGCTTAAAATAATGCTGGAAAGTTGCGGTTTTTTCTGAAATTTTCAACTTTTTGTCCACTTTTCAGTTAATGAGATAATAATTAAGGCAAGTTAACAAACATAATTGTTTAAACAATTTATTATTGTTTATAACTATCTTCTCTTAGAGCAATGCTAGAAAGTTGCGGTTTTTTCTGAAATTTTCAGCTTTTCTTTGACTTTGTAGTTATGAACAAGTAATAAATGAACATCGACAAGAATCATTTTTTGAACAATCTCCTTCTTTTTTGTGGATATACTTTTCAAATTATTCTCCTAATATGTAGAGGTGGGATTATATTGACCCTCAATCGTAAAATTATTTTGAAATTTTTGGTGATCGAATTGGCTTTAGGG
>JAUMHM010000005.1:2598807-2616335 GCA_032362435.1 Melikaiella ostensackeni
AATTCTGGAAAGAAGAGCTTTTAAATATCCTGAAAAAACAAATTAGAAAGGGCATATTAATATTAGAAACTAGAAGCGGATAAACAATAGGACTGGACATTTTTGGCAAGAGTTTTAAATGTTATCCTTGAAGTTTTGTAATGCTTTCTTCATTTCCTACCTTCCTGACACCCCTTCATCTTCTTTCCATACCTTTTGTCGCCCTTTCTCACCCTTCCAAACCATCCTAAAACCTCTATAAAATATTTCTCCTATTCCTTCATTTCAATATCTTCATTGCCTTTTCCCTTTTCTTCATATCCTCAACTCCTTATCCATTTCTTTTTTCTTTCACATCTTTTCTCTAAGCCTTTATACTATATCTTCTGACTAGTTACCTTTATCCCCTAAGTTTTCTCTCTTTACTCTTCTTTATTTCTATTCCTCTTCCTTTCCACCCTTTTCTCCAGTATTAGCCTTAAAATCTCTTCCAATTATGAAGTTTACTCCTTCCACTTTTGTATATATCAAATCTCTTAACTTGGTCAATTTTTCTTCCACAACCGAATTAATGTACACCCCTATTTTCGATTCTGTCACTCCTGATTCTCAAGTTTCCCTACTATTTCTTCCTCCCCACCTCCCCCATTTTCAGTCACTCTAATTCAGAAAAGTTTATGGTCTGTAATTATTTATTTTTGATGATTTTGAGTTAGAAAAACATTAAAAATTCAAAACATTCGAAAATTGAAACACTTAAATTTTATTTCACAATTAGATTGTTGAAAATTCCACAATTTCAAAATTATAAGCGTTGACAACTTTACTATTTATAAATAAAAGTATTACAAATTTTGTCAAAATTATTCGACGAAGTTTAATTCCCAATTATCGATCAAGTTGAAATAAACGTTACGCTCAAGCGAAGGCCAAAAGAGATATAGGAGAAAAAGAAAACAAGGACCTTGAGAATTGATCAGAGATGCCCTTGCATTAAAGATTTATCTTGAATTCTAAAGAAACATTAAATTTGATCATGTGAGTTCATTTATTTATAAGGCCTGCAATTTTTCTCACATTAAAAACAAAACATTTTGAGACAATGAAAATTAATTATTCTAATCATTTCAATACTTTTCTTTTACTCAAATACACTTCCAATTTTGAATAAAATAATAATTGTACGACAATATGAACTTACCTGGCTGTTGACTACTGCAGCAAGGTGTTTTATACTATCAGCGTAATTTTTTAAAACGTTTTCTGTTGCCATACAGCTAAGACGAAACTCGTAGAACATATCCAGTTTATAGACACACCTCTGGCATATGTTTTTTGGAAGAGCATCCTCCTTTGTTATCTGCAAAATTACAAGGATTTCTTAATTTAGCTTCAGATTAATTTTTTATTCATTTTAGTGCACAAAAATTTCTAATTTTTTATGTTAAACAATTTCAAACTGAATTTTTTTACTTGAAACGTTTCAGTTCGGAAATTCCCCATTTCATTTTCAAAATCTTCAACATTTATATGTGCTTGAAATTCTGAACGTTCAAATGAACAAATTTTTTTACTGATGGCTTTGTAAACTAGAAACAGTGCCAAAATGTTTGCTCAAATATACTGGTAATATAGATTATCAAACAAAACTTACAATTGTAAACTAGAAACAGTACCAAAATGTTTGCTCAAATATACTGGTAATATAGATTATCAAACAAAACTTACAATGCATTATTTCAAATTGTAGTTAAAACAATATTGATGGATAAAATAAAATTGAGGAAAAATATTTCGTTCATTTGAATATTCACAACTTCAGGTACACAGCATTCACTGTTTCTTTTTACAATTGTTCCATTGTTTTCATCGTTTTCAAACTTGAATTTTGCAACTTTGAGGCAAACGCCTTTTCGAAAATGTTCTTCAAGCTTAAAATCATTCAGTTACTTTTAGAATTTAGAAATGTGGAATACTCCAATTCCAAAATATTTAATTTTGGAATCATTCAAATTCAAAATATAATTTTGCAATTTGTAATGATATGCATATTTTTTCCAACACTTTGACTTTAAAAGCATATCATTTTAAACCACTATTTTTAAAAATTGAAGGATATTGTATTGTACGATCGTATTGTATAGTCGTATTGCTCCGAAGTGCTTTTTCAATTCGATGAAGCGAAATCTGATAGTTTCTAAAAAATGCATTCACATATGAGCGATTTATGATTTGAAATATAAAAATTATAATTTATTATATCTCTTTACTAATTTTTCTGAGTTTAAAGGTTCAAATGATTCAGAATTCTAAGGCTTGCAAATTAAAAGCAAATATTTTCACACTCTTCACTTATAATTATTACATTACTGAAACAAATATTTAAATGTTTTTAAAATTAATTTCACGATTTAAAGCTGCATAATAACCGATGCTGACTTAAAAATAAAATATAAAACACGAGTAAATACTAGACAAAACATTTTCCTGAAATCAGAATTTCTAGCGACAATCGACAAACGAAACAAATTTTTACAATCAAAAATAATTAAAATACAGAAGAGAGGACTGCAAGCAATTGTTGTTGAGGGAACAAGATTATCAAATCTCGCCCATGAAGTTAATTTGACTGCAAAATATCGTAAATAAAAAATGTTTTTTTTGTTGTATCGAATCAACTTTACAACCCTTTCGAAAAAAACTCTTGAAAACTTACCACAGCGGGAATACAAGAGCGAATTTTGAAGAGCAATTGTCGTTGTTCCCCTTCTTTATCGAAAATTTGTAGCTGATGACTACTTTTCAGCGAGCAAAGTCTACATAGTTCAGAAAAATTAAAATCTTCACTCATAGCCATTGTTCCCGTAAATTCCAAACAAACCACAAAGAGGTTAGGATGAAAGAGACTTTTCGAGGAAGAATTTTTTAGCACTCCGCGATGCCGGAATTACGGGTTTGACGGTTAAAAAATCACGCCACGAATGACAAACACAATCTCGCGATTTCTCTCAGAAAAGATAGTTACTAATAGAGTTTAAAAGTGTAATTTTAAAATATGAGGAGCCGACCAATTCCAAACTCCGCCATTTTTCTAATCGCGAATTCGCCCTAGCGAAGATTCGAACCAGAACTGCAAAAATGACTTTATAAAATGAAGGCTCTTCATTTATTCTGTGGTTTGTTGAATCAAATATAAAATTCTGCATTTCATTATGTAATTTTATTGTGTTTTTTATATGTTGTAAACAATCAATTTTAGGAAAATTTCAATACGTGAAAATCTGATTTACCATCAGGGGAACAAAAAAGCGGGGGTTTACAAAAAAGACGAAAATAAAACGGCGGGAATATTTAAAATTTTGAGACGACCATTGTAAAGTTGCAATATATTAAAAAAATATTTATTCTTCGATAATCAATTTGTATTTAATACAAAGTTTTAAGTTTAATGAATTCGTAAATTACAATTAATAAACTGTTAAATTGAAATTCTAAAAACAGAAAAATAAAAAAGTAGAATTACTAATTATAATTTTAAGAATCGGCTTGTCATTTTCATTACATTTTATATTTCATCGAATTCTTCAACGATTTCTGATTATAAAACGTGATTTATTAAATATACATTACACACTTATTATTTTAAAAACGAAGTAATACTTTTACGATGAAAACATTTTCATAATTATTCTCTAAAAATCTATTATTATCATTCAATTGTTATTTTACGGAATTTATTTTATAAACAATAATTAATTTTGCAGATTTGGAATGTGGTCAATCAAAAATCAAGATTACTTACCAACAAATTTTCGCGGTTTTGTCTGCTGCTTGTGTCATTCTTTGTGCTGAGAGTTACTTTAGTTATAAAAAAAACTAGCAGAAATAGGGCGCTACGCGCGCTTATAACATTTTTCTTATTTTAACTGCCTGATTATCAAATTAAAATATATGCCTAAATTTAAATTTACTATAAAATTTGATTGATAATAATCATAAATGAAAATAAATATTAAAATAGCTACCTACATCAGCTTTTATGCAATTATAATTTTAATTTTAATGTTCAACTTGTTTAATTTTGAATGTTTACAATAGAAAATTCTTCCATTCTGAATATTTGCAATTAAAGACTCTTTAATATTTAATGTGTAAAATAGAAAATAATGCAATTTTAAATATATTTTGGTATAATTCTATTTTGAAGAAATAAAATTGAAAATTATTTTATTTTGAAGATTTAAAATTGAAATTTATTCAATTTCAAAGATTTGCAATTAAAAATTCATTAATTTTTATGATTTACAATTGAAGAATTATTAATTTGGCATGTTTTGAAGTTTTAAAATGGAAAATTATTCAATTTTGAAGATTTGAAATTGAAAATTATTCACTTTAGAAGATACAAAATTGAAATTTATTTAACTGAAAATTCTAAAACTTTTACAATTTACAATTAAAGATTCATTAATTTGAAATGTTTATAGTTTTAAACAATATAATTTTTTATGCTTTCTTTGGAATATGTAGTTCAGTTTTGAAGATTTTGAATAGTTCAGTTTTGAAGACTTGAAATTGAACATTATGCAATTTTGTAGGAATGCAATTCAAAATTCTTCAATAATTTTGAAGATTTAAAATTGAAAATTATTCAATTTTGAAGATTAAAAATTTAAAATTCTTCAAGGTTTACGATGTGCAACTGAAGATTCATTATTCAGAATGTTTTCAATTTAAAATGATGAATTTTAAAATGCTTTTTTTGGAATAGTTCAATTTTAAAGATTTAAAATGTTAAATTCTTCAATTTTCACGATTTGCAATTAAAGATTCATTATTCGGAATGTTTTCATTTTAAAATACAGATTTTTTAAATGCCTTTTTCTTGGAATAGTCAAATTTTGAAGATTAAAAATTTTTTATTCTTCAATTTTTACGATCTGCAATTAAAGATTCATTATTCGGAATGTTTTCAGTTTAAAATGAAAATTTTTTAAATGCTTTCTTCGGAATAGTTTAATTTTGAAGATTTAAAATTGAAAATTATTCAATTTTGAAGATGTAGAATTGAAATTTATTCAATTTTGTAGATTTTCACTTGAAAATTCTCAAATTTTCACGATTTACAATTGAAGATTCATTAATTTGGAATGTTGATAGTTTGAAATAATATAATTTTCAATGCTTTTTTTAAATAGTTCAATTTTGAAAATTTTAAATTTTAAATTCTTCAAGTTTTCCGAATTGCAATTGAAGATTCATTATTCGGAATATTTTCAATTAAAAATGAAGAATTTTTAATTGTTTTTTTGAATAATTCTATTTTGAAGATTTAAAATTTTTAATTATTCAATTTTTACGATTTGGAATTAAAGATTAATTATTCGGAATTTTTTCAGATTAAAATGAAGAATTTTCAAATGCTTTCTTTGGAACAGTTTAATTTTGAAGATTTAAAATTGAAAATTATTCAATTTTGAAGATGTAAAATTGAAATTTACTCAAATTTATAGATTTTTAATTTAAAATTCTTCAATTTCTACGATTTACAATTAGAGATTCATTAAATTGGATTGTTTATAATTTGAAATGATATAATTCCGAATGCATTTTTTGGAAAAGTTCAATTTTGAAGATTTTAAATCGAAAATTATTCAATTTTTAAGATTTACAATTAAAAATTCATTATTTTGGAATGTTTATAGTTTAAAATGATATAATTTTGAATTCTTCTTTTGGAATAGTTCCATTCTGAAGATTTAAAATTTAAAACTATGCAATTTTGTAGATTTGTAATTCAAAATTCTTCAATTTTTAAGATTTGCATTCTCCAATTTCTCAAGATTTGCATTTAAAATCGAAACTTATTCAATTTTGTAGATTTTCAATTGAAAATTCTCAGATTTTTACGATTTACAATTAAAGATTTATTAATTGGGAATGTTTATAGTTTAAAATGATATAATTTTGAATGCTTCTTTTGGAATAGTTCTATTTTGAAGATTTAAAATTGAAAAGTATGCAATTTTGTAGATTTGCAATTCAAAATTCTTCAATTTTCAAGATCGACAATTGAAGATTTATTAATTTGGAATGTTGACAGTTTGATATGATGTAATTTTTAATGCTCTTTTTAAAATTCAAATAGTTCAATTTCGAAGATTTAAAATTTAAAATTCTTCAAGTTTTACGATTTGAAATCGAAGATTTATTATTCGGAATGTTTTCAATTTAAAATGAAGAATTTTTATAAATGCTTTTTTGCAATAGTTCAATTTTTAAGATTTTAAATTTTTAATTCTTCAATTTTTACGATTTGCAATTAAAAATTTATTATTTGGAATGTTTTCAGTTTAAAATGAAGAATTTTCAAATACTTTTTTTGGAGTAGTTTATTTCTGAAGATTTAACATTTTAAATTCTTCAATTTTTACGATTTTCAATTAAAGATTCATTATTCGGAATGTTTTCAGTTCAAAATGAAGAATTTTTAGATGCTTTCTTTGGAATAGTTTAATTTTGAAGATTTAAAATAGAAAATTATTCAATTATGAAGATGTAAAATTGAAAATTACTCAATTTTATAGATTTTCCATTGAAAATTCTTCAATTTCTACGATTTACAATTAGAAATTCATTAAATAGGATTTTTTATAATTTGAAATGATATAATTCCGAATGCTTTTTTTGGAAAAGTTCAATTTTGAAGATTTAAAATCGAAAATTATTCAATTTTATAGATTTGCAATTGAAAATTCTTCAATTTTGAAGATTTAAAATTGAAAATTATTTAATTTTGTTGATCTAAAAATGAAATTTATTCAACAGACTGTCACATTGACATGACAGAAAAAGTCGCGAGGCATGAAATACGCAATAAGCAAGCGGAAATATAGGAGCTTCAATGTGGACAAAGTAAACGAATGAATTTTAAGATTATTATTTTAAAAAATATTTTCAAACTAATGAGGTTTAAAATCTTTAAATTACTAAAAAAATATTTAGCTTTCGATTTTTAAGTTTAAACAAAATTAATCTGTTGTATCTCAAAATCATTAAAAATTAACAGCATTAGTTTTAAAATAAGAAAATAAACTTGATATGCACCGAAATTAAGTCAATCAATATTAATGCTTACTGTATACTTTTAAAATTATTCAAATTTATTTAAAATATTAAAAATCCAAAATACTAAGAATTAAAAGCACTCAACTTTTGCTTGAAAAATAAATTGAAATTGTAATAACTTATGAGAAGACTTGACTTGAGAGGATTTTATTTTATTTCTTTAAGAAATAAAACGAAATAAACTAAATAAAATTTAAAATAAACTATTTTTCGCCTTTTTTCTCGTGAATTATTTTTATTCGACGAATGAAATTTTTTAATGGATTTTCAACTAATTTACAATGGTTGAAACAATTTCCATTTATTTAATACTTTTTGTACGTTTAATCGGACAAATAGTCATTGTCAGGAAGACTGATCTTTCTTCCAAGCTTTTACTAATTGTTCAAACAATTAAATATTATTTACATGTAACTCTTTCCTAAACAGAGGTAGAAAAGTCTATTCTTTAATTTAGCTAACTTTGTTGCTCATTATTAAATATCTACGCCATTCAGATATTTACCCACTTCTGTAAAAAATTCGTTTTTGATTAAATTAAATCATTTTAAATTAAATCAATTTATCTTTTTGGGTAATTAATGCGGTAATTTGGCATTGTTGAGAGCAAAATTTTTTGTTCAAACCATTATCCAATTGTTTAAATAATTTATTAAATATTAATTGTACATTATGATGGAAATGCGATAAAAATATTATTTTTTCCAAATTTGTTTAAACGAAAAAAAATTATACAAACAAATACTAATTTATTACAGAATGGGGAAGTAATATCTGAATGACGTAGATACTTAATAATAAGCGACAAAGCTAACCAAATTAGTTTTAAAAAACTGGAGTTTTCTACCTCTTTTTAAGAAAAAGCTAGAAATAAATAGTTATTAATTGTTTAAACAATTGTAAATGATTGAAAAAAACAGTCCTCCTAACAATGACGAATTTTCCGATTAAACGTAAAAAATTTAAAAAGTACATTGCAATAAGCTATTAGGGGAAAAAATAAAATGGAAATTATTTAAACAATTGTAAATTAGTTTTTAAAAATGCTTAAAAACATTTTACTTGTCGAATAAAAATAATTTATAGCAAAAAGGGAAAAACAGAGCTCATGTGTGTCAGTTTTGCGCAAAATTGTCCACTTCTGTTGATTGGGGCATTTTTGGGGTTTCATGAGTGAGTGTGGGGGCGTCAAAATTTAAAATAATGTAGCAAAAACTATTCCTGGAGACTCCCCAACAAATTCTGATAATCTGCCGCAACCTACATTTGAAACAAAAAATGCGAATCTCATTTTTCCGAAAATAAAAATTTTCCCAGGTTAAGGGCATGTAATACTTACCCAATTCCTACCTTACCGACATTTTTTGCAACAACTAACGTCCACACGAATTAAGATATCGAGTTGAAAATTTAGGAAATTATATGTACATATATTAACCGATTTTGCTGAAACTAGGAGGGAATTTTTTTTCGGAAACCTCACAAAGTGGGGGGGGGGGAGCATGCCCTCTATTCGAAAGTCAATTTTTTGGACTACCCTAGTGGACAGTAAGTTATTTTAATTAATGTCTCTTTGTAATTGCAATTTAGTGCATTTTGAAACAAAAATTATTGACTTTTTAAAATTTTTTATTGTTCATAGTAATATGGCATTCCACGAACATTTCAAGATGAAAATGAAAATAATTGGTCCGGCGCTTATTGAAAAAAGTCCATTTTTGTATTTAATTACTGAACAAAAGAAGTCATTTTCAAAAGATTATATGGTAAATATTAGTTAACATTTTTTAAATAGAATTTTCTATTGAATGTGGTTGTTTGTCAACCCACGAACATTTTAAGATGAAAATAAAAATAATCGAAGGGGTGATTTTTGAAAAAGTCAATTTTTGTATTTAATTATGTAAAATGAAACCATTCAGGACAACTTCGAGTAAACCTAAAGGTAAATAACACATTTATTCAATAAGCATAAACATTATTTGAAAAAATTACATACTTATGACATTTTTTTCGGTATCGTATTTTCTCCAAAAAAGTCAACAAAAAGTCTTTATCGAAAAAATCGGTTTTAACTTTTTTTTTATGGATTGAATTGTTTATTGTTCAAATTCTCATGTAAAATTATGCAATAATAACATTTTCAATACTTATTTCTTTAAATACAAAATTCATCTGTGGAAAATTGAAGAAGATTGAAAATCGAATTTTCAACTGTTGAAAATAGAATAAAATTCAAATGTTGAAAATCCAATTTTATATCTTCAAGTAAACCTAAAGGTAAATAAGACATTTATTCAATAAGCATAAACATTATTTTGAAAAATTACATACTTATGACATTTTTTCGGTATCGTATTTTCCCCAAAAAAGTCAACAAAAAGTCTTTATCGAAAAAATCGGCTTTTTTCAACATTTTTTTTATGGATTGGATTGTTTATTGTTCAAATTCTCATGCCAAATTATGTAAATATAACGTTTTTAATACTTATTTTTTTAAATACAAAATTCATCTGTGGAGAATTGAAGAAGATTGAAAATGGAATTTTCAACTGTTAAAAATAGAAGAAAATTCAATTTTTAATTTTCTTTAATTTTCAATAATTGAATGAGAAAAGTCGATTTTTTCTAAAACGGGTCGGCGTTTTTTCTTGAACTTTCAACAGATGACAGTTCATTTTTTTGGTGGAAGATTTATCATTTTAGCTGAATTTCGTCTTTTTTGTTTGAAAATTCATATCTTTGGATTAAAAATATTGTTGTGTGGTTGAGAATTTAATTATTTTGTTCAAAATATAACAACTCTGTTAATAAGTCACCCTTTTTGGTTGAAGATTCGTCTATTTGGTTGAAAGTTCAACGGTTTTGTTGAAAATTCATCTTTTTGGGATGAAAATTTAACTATTTTGGTGAAAAATTCGTCCTTTTGGCTTGAAATTTCAACGATTTGGATGAAATTGTTTTTCTTTCTTGGATGAAAAATCTTTCTTGGTTGAAAATTCAACTCTTTTATTAAATTTCGTCTTCTTGGCTTGAAACTTTATCTCTTTTGGTAGAAATTTCTTCTAATCATCCTTTTCTGTTCAAAAATCAACTGTTTAGTTCAAAATTAATCTGTTTTCGTTGAGGATTCAATTATGTTGTTGAAAATTCGTCTTTTTGGTTGCATTCAACTATTTCCGATATAAAATTAAAATCTTCTTTGGTTGAAAGTTGAACTACTTTGTTACAAATTAATTTTTTGGTAGGAAATTTATCGTTTTTAGTTGAAAATTGATCTATGTGATTGCAAATTCATGTATTTTGTTGAAAATTCGTCTTTTCTGGTAGAAAATTGTTATAATTACATAATATTACATGAGACTTTAATAAATGAACATTTCAAGTTCAACCTATACAATAAAAATTTTGAAAAAAGTCGATTTCTTCCAAAAGTCGTCACCGTTTTTTTCTTACATTTTCAACAGTTGACAATTCATTTTTTTTTTTGTTGAAGATTCAAAATTTTTGTTGATTTTCGTCTTTATGGTTGAATATCTTATTATTTCTTTGAGAATTTAATTATTTTGTTGAAAATTTAACAATTTTGTTAAAAAATAATTCTTTTCGTTTGAAAATTCGTCGTTTTGATTTAAAGTTCAACTTTTTTGTTTTAAATTCGTCTTTTCGGTTGAAAATTGAACCATTTGGTTGAAAATTAACTTCTTTGTTGAAAATTCATATTTTCGGAATGAAAATTCAACTCCTTTGTAGAAAATTCGTCTTTTTGGCTTGAAATTTCAACAGTTTGGTTGAAACTGTTTTTCTTTCTTGGCTGAAAAATCTTTCTTATCTGAAAATTAAACTCTTTTATTAAATTTCGAATTTTTGGTTTAAAACTTTATCTCTTTTGGTAGAAGTTTCTTCAAATCAACTTTTTTAGTTAAGGATTCAACTATTTTGTCAAAAATTCATCTTTTTTGGTTAAATTCAATTATTTTTTCTTTAAAATAAAAATATTTTTTGGTTGATTATTGAACTACTTTGTTAAAAAATTGATCTTTTTTGTTGTTGAAAATTTATCTTTTTTAGTTGAAAATTGAACTATTTAGTTACAAATTCATGCATATTGTTGAAAACTCGTCTTTTGTTGTAAAAAATTAACCTTGTTGGTTGAAATTCATTTTTTTGGTTGAAAATTCAACTACTTGGTTTAAAATTGAATTCTTTTATTAAAAAATCATTTTCATTTTCATCTCTTAATATTCGTGGGATGCCATGTTACCATAAACAATCAAAAAATACCATTTACCTGGAACTTTCATTTAATTTTATTTTCAATAAAAAGATTGACTTTTCAACGAAATTGTTAAATTTTCAACACAATAATTACATTTATAACCAAATAGTAAAATTTTCAACTAAAAAGATGAATTTTCTACCAAAAAAGAAGAATTTTCAACACAATAAATGAATTTTAAATCAAATAGCTGAATTTTCAACTAAAAAAGATCAATTCTGAACGTAAAATGTAATAGGCGATATTTCAAAGGAAAAAGATTTTTATTTTAAATCAAAAACAGTTGAATTCAACCAAAAAAGACGCATTCACAACAAAAAAGGTGAATCCTCAACCAAAACAGATTAATTTTTAACCAAACAATTGTATTTTTAACCAAAAAGATTAATTTTCTACCAAAAAAGATTAATTTTAGAAAAAACAGACAAATTTTCAACAAAATACATGAATTTTCAACCGAATAGTTGAATTTTTAAGAGAAAAAGATCATTTTTTAACCAAAAATGGAATAGTTAAATTTTCAGTTGAAACGAAGAATTAGAAACCAAGAAAAAAACGATATCTCAACAAAATATTTAAATTTTCCACCAAAAAATGAGTTTTCAACTAAAATGATGAATGTTGAACCAGACAGTTGAATCCTCAACCAAAAAAGATTAATTTTTAAACAAACAGTTGTATTTTTTACAAAAAAAATACAATTTCTACCAGAAGAGATGAGTTTTCAAACCAAATAGACGAATTTTCAACAAAAGAGTTGAATAATAGATTTAATGCTTTCACGATGATTCATTATGATGAAAGGAGGTGTTTCGGGTTTTAATCGTGTGCAAATACCGAAACACCTCCTTTCATCAAAAGAGTTAAATTTTCAGCAAAAAAGTTAATTTTCAACAAAAAAGTTAATTTTCCACCAAGCAGTTAAATTTTCAATAAAATAGTTGCTTTGTCCAAAAAGATAAAATTTCTATCAAAAGATGTGAATTTTTAAACCAAAAAGGCGAATTTCCAAATTTTCACAAAAATTCCTTCAATATTTTTCTATTATTTATTTCAATGCTGATTATCCTACATACAATCGTTTTCTATACAATGATTTAACGATTGAAAATTCAATTTCAACTGTTGGAAATTCAAGAAAAAAGCGAACTTCTCTTTAAAAATGTTATATTTACATAATTTTACATGAAAATTTAATAAATAAACATTTCAAGCCATAACAAAAAATTTTGAAAAAAGTCTAGGTGGAATTCACATTTAAAGCAAAGTTACACGTGCTATAGCGTGCGCAGATTATGTTACTAATTTAATATTTTCTTAATTAATTGCAACTTTACAATTGAGATGAAAATTGAATTTCACTAATTTTTAATTGAATTTCAAATTGTTTACTTTTTCAAGCTTCAAATATAGTTTTTGTTTATTATAACGAGTTATAATTTTCAATTTTTCAGTATTGGACGTTTTAAAACTTTAATTGTTCAAATCTTAATTCTTAAAATTTTAAATACTATAAATAATCTAAAACACAATAATATTTGAGGCTGAAAAAAGGCTTAAACTTAAAGTGATTGAAAATTAAAACCGTTTAAAATTGGGATTAATTATTTCAATATTTTTTTTGAAGACCTTTTTAATTTTACCCATTCTTCTTTTTTTTAGGACAACAGTGGCAGTCCATTGGTTGTAAATGGAGAAGTTGTGGGTATTGCTTCCTGGGTTGTCCCATGTGCCAGAGGATTTCCCGATGTATATACAAATGTATTTTCATACAAAAATTTCATTAAACGGGAAATGAAATCGACGAGACTGGCCTTCGAAAATGAGATATGCTGAGGCAGTGAAATTTAAACAATACCGAATAAGTAATTCTATTTCTTCATTTCTTTGAAAATTACTCACTCCTGAATGTGAATATTTAGTACCCGACTTTTTATTGTTTTATTGGAATTTATAAAATTCCTGAGAGTTGTCATGACTAATTCATTTACTGGTACTGAAAATGAATAGAGATGAAAAAAATATTTTAAAATCACGTACGAAATACTAGAGGGGGAATTTTAATTACAATTTCAAAATAGGATGGATTTTTGAAATGAGTAACTGAAGTCAAAAATAGAAAAAAGTTTAAATCTGCTTAAATGAATACAATTTTGATAATAAATCTGTTTTTTTTAACTGCTTCATCATTTCTAAGAAATCTAAAGAGCAGTTTTACATTTTTTCATAATAATTTAAAGACAATGAGCTCCTTCTTTTTGCTCAATTAAAAAACTCCCCGCTTTTTGCACTCATCGATCACGGAGAGTAAAGTGAATCTCTCTGTATCATTTGCAATTCCAATTTCTTTCAAATCCTCGTCACTTAGAGTCAGAAATAATTCTACATCCACCTATTGAATAATAAAGATATTTAGTTGACTAGAAAATTGTACATTAATTCAACAATTTATATTTCAATTTCATTTAATTTAATAAAGAGTTTACGAATTGAAATTTTTTGGCCAAGACTTTGTTATAGATTAATAATTTTTTTTTTAATTCAACTATTTTCAAACATAAACTTAATTTTATTCAAAGATTTAAAAACTTTTGAATCTGAATAACACTTTTTTCTTCTAAGTATGTCTTTCATTTCTTCAAAGAACTTTTTCACCAAAGTGATACTGGTAATAAACGTTTACAAAAATAGTTCCTTTTTTTGAATATTATATTCTCACCTCCTGTTCCAAGAATGTCAAAATGTGACGACCCAGGCCGTATTTATGAAGCAAAAAAGCTATCGGTGCATCTTTGGGAGTGAGAATAAAAGCTCTCGGGGGTGCTGTTCCATGAGGAGGAGTTGGAGTAGATTCCCCAAAAACTGCATTTTCATCTTCAATTTCAGGAGGAACATTCGGCGATTTCGTTGGACTATACTCCGGTACAAAACTGAGAGTGCTATTCAAATCTGCAGAGTCGTTTAAAAATTCTAAATCGGGAGGCCGAAACTTCTGGCATCTGGAAAATATCAAAATTTAACAATATTTTCAGAATTCAACTCCCAAAGAGTAAAACAAAGAAATATAAAATTAAAATCTAATTACCGGCGCAAAGGGCGATCACCTACATAATACGAATTTGATTTCAGGTCATGAACCTCCATAAAAAAGAACTCATCATTCATCTCATTATTGTCAACAATATTCTTTTCACTCCTAGAAAAAACGGGTTCAGGTGAAGGAGGAAAAGCCCCAACAAAATTGTAAGTAAGAGTTGGCGATATCAAACTCTTATATTCCGTATTTGCTTCGTCAACAGGAATTATCAAATCAAGTTCCTCCATTTTATTTGATTCTAAAGGTCTCCAATTTTCGGCATCGGCTTCGCGAATAACAATTTTTGGAATATCAACTTTCTTCCTTATTGGCACTTTTGGATTGTCATCATTCTCTTTTTCAAATATTTCAATATTGTCGGTGAAATCATTCCAGTAGGATTCTCCGTCTTGAATAGGTTTTGCCAATGAACATATTTCCGGAATCATGGAAGATTTCATCATCAAATGGGCGAAGGTGTCTGTAAAAAATATTTAAAAATTTCAAATTCAAATCACAATCTGAAAATTGAATTAAAAATTGATCACAATAACAAAATTGCAGAAGTCTTATCTGGATTTTGAAATAATCTTACTGGCTTTTGAAGGATCCAGTCCTAATTCCAAAAGTCTAAAGAACAAATCCTTGTCCTTTTTCATTGCTGCTATGCTCAGTGGACAAACTTCATCTAATGTTGCCATTTCAAGTGCAGAAGGACAAAATTTATAGACTGTTTCAAACATTTCTTTGCCCACTGCTGTTGCCAATCCGATGACTGATATACCTACGATTATATTATTTTTAAATAAAATATAAAACCGAATGTGAACAGATTATAGATACAAAATAATTCAAATAAAATCAAATAACAATATTACCAAGATAAGTAGAATCAGTGGCATTTGCACCATTAGCGAGGAGAATTTTCACGCAATCAATTTTTCCATTCCTGATAGCCTGCATCAGTGGAGTCCATCCAAAAACGTTTTTACGGTTAAGGTCGCAAATTTCCTTTGCTAAAATCTCTTTTACAATTCGAGAACAGCCATTCGCTGCACCAAGATGCAACAAATTTTCTCCATAGTTGTTTACAGTATTCAGAGAAACCTCTAAAAAAAAAGAATTATTCAGAAAATTGTTAGATAAATAGCATTTTTTAGAATTCTCAAAGACAAACCTTTTCCCAAGGCTTCTAAAATTAGAGACTCTGTTGCTTCTTCCATCGTGCCCGACCTTTGAACTTAAATCAGTTCTGTTAATTTTTGCATTAAATTCTCTGCTCCTATAACATTAAATTTGAAAAAAAATAATAGAAAATAAAATAAATAAAAAAACAGGAATGAGGAAAATTTATCAAAAGAAAAAATTGAAGCAGAAAAATTCTAAAATTGAGAACATGTTTATTGATCTATTTCTGTTAATACATATAATTTTTTTTTTCAAATAGAGTTTACAATACGTGAAGATTTACAGAAAGAATTCGACTAGATTGTTACATATTTTGGTACGTTTGAGAATTAAGGCTACTTTTTATTAACGTGTTAAACGCATTTTGTATAAATAGGATAATACAATTTTCTTTTAGACAGAAATATATTATGGCAGTGAAGGGCATTTTTTTATAAATGCTTATTAAATACTAAATGTCAATAATAAATTGTGAGTCTTCAAATATTTTTTCAATTTAAATGCTTGAAGAATAAACCTAAGTATTCGTCAATATTTATCTCTTGCCCCTTTTCACTAAAATTAAAAATAGCTGCAATTTTTCTTAAATGTTACGCCTGCATAAAATCTTTAAACGTGGTTTTATAAATATAATTGTAAGATAAAAAACGCGCGATCTTAAAGACAATTTAAAATAATTATAGGAACCAATCCTTTTAGATAAATTTATCGTCGATAGGAAAGTGTTCTTAATTTAAAGAAAAACAAATCTTTGAGTCATTTTCTAAATTTCCATCTATATAATTAAATTTCTTTGATTAGTCTTTTTTAAAACTTCTCTAGTTTGAATTCGCAATCATGCGATTTACAAACTAATGACCAACAATTTAAGTTCCCCCTGAGAAATAAATAATCTTTCTCCAAAATTTTTTCCCTGAATTTTCCTCAGTTTCGTTATCGATGAGACTTGCTCTTGTCCTGCTTCATGATTGGTAGCATGCTAATTAACGTAACAACATGGGCTAAAACATAGCCAAACAAGGCACTAGTTACACAAGGAACAGGCCACGCTTGCCATGGTCGATCCCAATCAAGGGGAATCGCAATTGCCCCAAGCCAAGTGCCCATAAGTGTAAATTTAACATTAGTTTTCACAGCCTCAGCAAACAAATTTCCATTATTGACTTGCATTCCGAACAATAGGGCGAGAGCAGTATCGATTCCCAAATGTAGGCACGCTGGCACGAAAGTTAAAGTTGTCAAAGTTAGAGTCAGCATAATTGTTTCCTCGTGATGAGAGAGTATAGGAGCTCCAAATAAAACGATGACGACGTAGTAAAGTGCTGAGAGTAGAGATACGGAAACTAAAAATTTGAATCCAGTCTTCAGAACCTTGGTGCACAATTTTTTAGACTTTGGGTTGGGCCGAGCTTCTGTCTTTTTTAAAGTCGCCTCGTTCGTTTGAAGAAGGGAAAACCATACCTTGACCAATTCCGCAAACATGAGAGCAAAAAGGATTGGGATGAATTTGTAGGTTCCGACGTCATAAAGACTGTTGGTGAATTTCAGCAAAAGTAAGATTCCGGGCAGGTAAATGCAGGTAAAAGAGCAATAGATGAGCAAAAGATGCTGTTCTCCTGGTAGAATGTCGATAAGCATTCTTCTTTTTTTCAGCCTGGGGGTAGTTTAATCGTTTTGGTTGATGTTTATAAGATTATAAGACGTGCTGGTAAAATAAAAATCAAATTTATAAAGCACGTTTGAAATATTAAAAACAAGCGAAATTTAGAGTCAATTTAAGGGAACGTCCATTAATTACGTAAGGATGATTTCTGAAATTTTAAACCCCCTCCCCCCGTATTGTAAGGATTTGTAAGATTTTTAGAAGCCCCTCCCCCT
>JAUMHM010000005.1:2624495-2637133 GCA_032362435.1 Melikaiella ostensackeni
TGAGACTACCTGTTTTTTCGGCTCATTAGAGACAGATGTACAATAAATGTACACAACAGGAAGGAAAAAGAGGGAGAAAAAAGAAAGAATCAACCAAAACCATCCTCACACTCTTTTTTGGTCGACTCTTTCTTTTTTCTGCCTCTTATTCCTCCCTGTTGTGTACATTTATTGTACATCTGTCTCTAATGAGCCGAAAAAACAAGTAGTCCCAAAGTCTATTTTTGAATTGTGAACTTTTTGGGTGTTCTTTTTTAGTACACCCAAAAATTTGCATAAGAAAATAGATTTTATTTCGATCTTTAAGAAATTTTAAAAGAGAGATATTAAACAAATGATTGGTTCCAATCTGCAGGTTTGCCTATGAATACTTAAGATTTCTTTTAATTGAGGTTGTTAATGATTAACTCAATTTACTAAAAGATATATATTTTACTTAAATATATTTTTTACAATTTTGAGAACGATAGTAACCCATAAAACGTTTTTTCTGTTTCCGCATCGTAGATGTAGCTCAAAATCACAAAAAGCAACACACTTCTTAAAATTTTAAAATCAAGAAATATTTTTTTGAGATTTAAATTTTAAACAAAATAGTTCAATAAAAGCAGATTTATATCTGTACAACCATAATGTCATAAATGTCATATCGACTATTTGACCATATAATGTATGATATATGTTAATAGGAATGTATTTGCAGTATATTACAACAATAATTTATAAGGAATGTTGACATAATAATAATTTTTATTGACTTTAAATTACAAGAAAATCTTTTAAAGTAATATATTGCTCTTTATTTGACATAAAATTAATTTTCGGTATCTAAATTATCAGAAAAAAATAGTGCGAAGCAAGTGGATTTATACGTATATAGCAAAAATTGATTTAAATATTTTTCACCCTGCCTAAGTGATCTTCACATTTCAAAATATCGACAAAAATCGACTTTTTCGCTATTTTCTTAGAGTCACGGCAATTTTCTCAACTATTTGGCCATGAAATGTCTGACATTCGTTGGAGTGAATGTATTTTAAATATAGTACAACAATAATGTATGAAGAATTGTTTTTATTATATTATTTTATTATATAATATTATATTATATTATTATATTATATTATAATATTATTTTATTATATTATAGAATTGTTTTGTTTTTATTAAACGAACTGTCTACCGTTACGGAATTTTCCGTAAGACCAACCCCTTTCCAGCTCGTTCAGGGCTAAAGTTACGGAATTTTCCGTAACTGTAGCCTTAGCGCTACACTTGACCGGGTTAGTTTTACGGAAAATTCCGTAGCGCTAGTCAGTGTCTAAATTAAATAACCATGTTTCTTCATTTGTAAAAGTTAATTTATAGTACTCGATTTATACTTATCTGACTCAAAACTTCTTTTTATCATTTTCACTAATCGCAGTAAATAGCTTTTATTGGAAATATTAATATTTTGTTTATACGCTGAATTTTAAATACCTATGAAAATAATGAAAAAAATTTATTTCATTATTCATGAAATTCATGGACTTTAGTAACAAACTTAAACATTGATCAATTAGGTTTTTAGTATTATTCATTAGTTTAATTATTTGATAATGATAATACAAGTATATATTTAAGACTTCTGTAATCATGACAGGCTTCGAAGTTCCACAGTTTTTTACTTTTTTGATACTTTTTTCGGCAAGGCTATTTTTTTAACTATTTTGGTAAAAAATTGATCTATTGGTTGGAAATTAACGGTTTTGTTGAAAATTTATATTTTCAGGTGGAAAATTCAACTGCTTTGTAGAAAATTTATCTCTTTGGCTTGAAACTTCAACAATTTGGTTGAAATTGTTTTTCTGCCTTGACTAAAAAATCTTTCGTGGTTGAAAATTCGACTCTTTTGTTAAATTTCGTCTTTTTGTTTTGAAACTTCATCTCTTTTGGAAGAAATTTCTCCTAATCATCTTTTTTGGTTAAGCATTTAACTGTATGGTTGAAAATTAATCTGTTTTGGTTGAGAATTACATTATTTTGTTGAAAATTCGTCTTTTTTGATTGAATTCAACCATTTTTTATTTATAATAAAAATATTTTTTGGTCGGAAATTCAACTACTTGGTTAAAAGTTGAAATACTTTGTTAAAAATCCATTTTTTGTTGAAAATTTATCTTCTTTAGTTGAAAATTGAATTATTTACATAGTTGCAAATTCATGTAGTTTGTTGAAAATTCATCTTTTTGGTTAAAAATTGAACTGTCTTGATAAAAATTCATTTTTTTGTTTGAAAATTCATCATTTTAGTTGAAAATTAATCTCTGTGGTTAAAATTAATCTTTTTTGATTAAAAGTTCATGTATTTTGTTAAAAATTTGTTTTTTCTGGTAGAAAAATGTTATATTTACATAATTTTATCTGAGAATTTAATAAATAAATATTTCAATCCATAGGAAAAAATTTTTGAAAAAAGTATATTTTTTGTAAAGCTGTTCGCCATTTGCAATTAATGTTTTGGCAAATTAATACTCATCCAATTGACTCTCAGTAGGAAATGTATGAGATTTAAGAAAATATCAGTTTGCGGCGCAGGTTATTCAAGTATTATAGTATGTCATACTTTGAAGGTGTGTAGGGTCAGAATTGCTTTAAAAAAAAAATTGCGATACTTAGTACCTAAATGGCTTCGTATTAAAAAAAATTACCTGGAAAAATCTAGTGATACCTGGAAAAACCCTTGAATTTTCAAGGATTTTTTTCAGAATTTGAGTAGACACCCTGTATTAATATTTTGTTATTTCTAAAACGATTTGATACCTATGGTTTCATTTTTATTGACAAATTTAAATCAATCAAATTGTTATTTTTAAAAATGTACAATAAAACCCTGGAAAATCCCTGGAATTGTCAGGAATTTTTTTCAGAATTTGAGTAGGCACCCTGTATTAATATTTTGTTATTTCTAAAACGATTCGATACCTATGATTTTATTTTCCTTGACAAATTTAAATCGATCAAATTGTTATCTTTAAAAATGTACAATAAAACCTTTGCCAAGTTTACTTTTAATTTTATCACTTATTTAGATTTTTTTCCCATTCCTAAAATTCGTTTTTGACTTCCTTTTAATTATAAAAATCAGAAAATTAATTTTAATTTTCATATTCATATAGCTACCCTTCTTATTTTAAGAATTATTTAAGATTTCGAGTTAAAATAATAATAATTTATTATTTTAAAGAATATTTAAATTGGTTCCAAAAAAATATGTATGTATTACTTATTTCTGTTATCAAAAGGTTATCAAATGTCGAGCTGCAGTTGCGTGGAAAGAAAAGGAGCCACTATCAATTGAGGAGATTGAAGTGGCCCCACCAAAAGCTCACGAGGTTCGACTAAAACTGGTGGCTGTTGCTCTTTGTCACACTGATGCTTATACTTTAGATGGTTTAGATCCTGAAGGAATTTTTCCTTGTGTTCTTGGCCACGAAGGTGCTGGTATCGTCGAAAGCGTTGGTGAAAGCGTTACGGAATTCAAAGCTGGTGCGAATTTTTTCTTTCATTACTAGACAAACAAAAAATAACAAAAACTCCCTGGAACAAATATTTAAAACTCTGTAAATGATATAACTTTTCAAAATATATTTTTAAGGCGATCATGTGGTTCCACTCTACATTCCCCAGTGCGGTGACTGCAAGTTCTGCAAGTCTCCGAAGACGAATCTCTGCAGTAAAATTCGCAACACCCAGGGAAAAGGGCAGATGCCTGATGGCACCTCTCGGTTTACCTGCAAGGGCCAAACACTCGCGCATTTCATGGGATGCTCAACTTTTTCTGATTACACTGTTGTCGCCGATATTTCTCTCGCTAAGGTAATACCTAAAAAACTGCAAAGATTCCTTTAATTTTATTATTTAAGCCCTTTTCTCAGATTCTATAATTACAAGTATCACAGTCTGTCTCCTGTTTTCCCTAAAAGTCCTCTATTGGGAGAATTTTCCCTAAATGTCCCCTAAGTTGCATAAAATTCCCCTCGAAGTCCTCTATTTTATATGAAAGTTACAAAATAGTCTCGACGGATTGATCACTCTTGAAATATGGTGTACATTCCTTCCTAAAATCTTTTGAAATGTTTGTGAAATCTGAAATATTTTGGCATTTTTATTATTTTAAAATATTTCCACTTTTTACGTTCACAAAATTTTTAGTTTTTATTTCAAAATCTTTTTTTATTGTTTCAATCATAATTTATGATTGACAAGTAAAAACGATAGTCCACACGATTTATTCTCAGATTTATTAAATTGTGAATCAAATAGAAGTATTTCCAGTGGATTAATGACGTCTTTCTTATAAATGGAAACTGCAAAATGTGCATTATAATAAACAAATTGAATAATTTAGAAAACAAGTCGTAATTTTAAGAACTTCAAGTTCTAATATAGTTTTCATTTTTTTGTATAAAAATAAAAGGGGTCTAAATGAATGAAATCTTTTAAATCTCTGGTGTTTTTGGAAATTTTTGTGAAATCGTTTAAATATTTTTGCATTTCTATTATTCTCAAATATTTTCAAAATGTTGAATCTATATATTCACGTTCGACAAATTTTTAAGCTTCTATTTAAAAATATATTTTTATAGCTTCAATCATAATTTAATATTTACAAGTAAAAACAATTTGTTCCCGGATTTATTAAATTACGAATTGAATAGGAATTTTTTTCAGCGTATTAACGAATCCTTTGTTATAAATTAAAAATACAAATACCTGAATTATGATAAGCAAATTGTGTCTACCTGATTGGGAAATCGGGAGAACCGGGAAATGACCGGGAATTTGATTCAGTGGCCGGGATTTTTCTCTCGAATGTCCTAATATGCAAATTAAGAGTGATTTCATATATTTTATTACTCTAATTCTGTGTTGAACCAGGGAATTTGTGAAAAAATCATAATTCTCACTTGGAATAGGGAATTGTGAAAAAGAATTACAATTATCCTGACCTAGAACAGGGAATTTTCTAAAAAAATTGTATTTCTAAGTTGGGACAGGGATTTTCAGTAAAGTAATAAAATTTTGATTTTAGTACAGGGAATTGCCGTGAAGAATTATAATTTTTACTTTGAAACAGAGAATCTTAGTAAAGAATTATAATTTTGAGTTTGGGATAGGGAATTTCTGTAAAGAAATGTAATTTTGACAATTGGGACAGGGACTTCCCTTAAAGAATTATAAGTTTGACTTTTGAACGGGAATTTCGTAAAGAATTATAACTCAGAGATGGGGCAGGGGATTTCAGTAAAGAAATAGTTTATGGCATGGAATTTCAGTAAAGAATTATAAATTTTACTTTGGAACAGGGAATTTTAGTAAAGAATTATAATTTTGAGTTTAGGAAAGGGAATTCCTTAAACAATTATATTTTTACTTTGAGATAGGCAATTTCCACAAAGAATTAAAATTTTGAGTGGGACAGGGAATTTTCTAAAACAATTATAATTCTGAGGTAGAACTGAGAATTTCCGTAAAGAATTATAATTTTCATTTTAGGTTTACTTTAGAAGAAGGGAATTTGAAAAAATCCTTGTTCCAAGTCAGAATTCGTCACAATTTGAAACTTCACTCTTCCAAATTTTGCAAAAAGGGAGTTACTATATTTCTGAATTATAATAGAAAATTTTGTAAATAAATATCATTCTGACTTGGAACAACAAATTTTGGAAATCAATTTGTGAATTGGTATAGGGAATTTCCTAAAAGAATTATAATTCTGATTGTGGACGGGGAATAAATAAAATATATAAATCATTCCCGTAAAGAATGATAATTTTGATTTTGGAACAGGGAGTTTTTGGAAATAAATGTAATTGTGACTTGAAACAGGGAATTTCCGTAAAGAATTATAATTTTCTCTTTGGAACAGGGGTTTTCCGTAAAGTATTATAATTTAGACTTTAGGGCAGGGAATTTTCGTAAAGAATTACTATTCGACTTGGAACAGAGAATTTCTGACATGGAACGGGAATTTTGGAAAATAATTTTAATTCTGATTTAGAAGAATGGAATTTTTAAAAAAATCCCTGGGCCCTGTTCAAATTCAGAATTACAATTCTTTTACAAAAGTCTCTGTTCCAAAGCAGAATTATAATTCTTTTTAAAATTCACTGTTTCAAATTAGAAATCTTTTGAAATCTTTAAAAATCGTTTGTATCATTTAGATCTCTTCAACTCTTTCAAATTTACCGGGAATTGAAAATCATCCGTCGGATAGACACCCCGATCAAGTGTATTAAAGAATCAAAGTATTTTCAATGTTTTTTTTTATTGTAATTTATGTACTTTCTGGAGTCCCCTATTTTTCTAATTCAAGTCCCCTATTTCCCAGAAAATATTTTTAGGATCACGGTGAAGCCTGTAATTAATTAATAATTTCTCAAATAAAAGATTGATCCAACTGCTCCACTGGACAAAGCTTGTTTGCTCGGATGTGGAGTGCCAACTGGTTACGGTGCAGCTCTGAATACAGCTAAAGTAGAATCAGGAAGTACTTGTGCGATTTGGGGATTAGGAGCCGTCGGCTTAGCAGTTGCATTTGGTTGTAAAACTGCTGGAGCTTCGAGAATAATTGGTATCGATATTAATGCCAGCAAATTCGAACAAGGTTGGTGCAAAAGTCATACAAATATTGTCAAATATTTTAACTAAATATCTTGGCTAAATTTCTATTAAATTTTTTCTAGCAAAAAAGTTCGGCTGCACCGAATTCGTGAATCCCAAGGACCATACGAAACCGATTCAGGAAGTCTTGATCGAAATGACTGACGGTGGCCTCGATTATACTTTCGAATGCGTCGGAAACGTTCAAACCATGGTAATTAAAATCATAAAAATTTACGAAATTAAGTTCAGAATAAGTCAAAATTTAAATTCCTCTTTAACTTCCAACATTCAAATTTAAATACAAAATTCTCTCCATTAAAGTAAAAAAAGAGGAAAGAAAAAGAAGGCAACCTCCCAATTCCCTTCCTTCTTTTTTCTCTAGTATTTTTTTTTTATTGGTAGATTTTTTGTCAATGTTTTTTCTTAATTTGAATGGAGACATTTAAGAGTGTGTTCTCAAAATTTGATGGTTAGATTCTTGTTTTTTTTTATTTCTAAAAATTTCCTAGTTAAATTAAAATCATAAAATTAAAATTTCTAAATAAAAATGTAATGTTTTAATATTCTTATATGAATTTGTAGAGAGCGGCTTTGGAATCTTGTCACAAAGGTTGGGGCACATCAGTAATTGTCGGCGTAGCCGCTGCTGGTCAGGAAATTAGTACTCGTCCATTCCAGTTGGTCACTGGAAGAGTTTGGAAAGGAACAGCTTTTGGAGGCTGGAAATCCAAAGAGAGTGTTCCGAAACTCGTAAAGGAATACCAAACAAAGAAACTGATGCTGGACGAATTTGTCACCCACAACTTCCCCTTTGATAAAATCAACGAGGGTTTCGATCTGCTCCACTCAGGAAATTGGTAAGCATTTTCTAATTTAAAAAACACATCTATTTCTATAAAAAACATTTCCGTGCTCTTTTTTTCAGCCTCAGAGCTGTCCTGCATTTCTAGAAGAATTTTCAGAACGAGGCAATGTAAAAGGATCGCATTTATTACAATTTACTGTATAGATTCCACTATTTCGAACGTTTCTATTTTTATAATGAAACACAGTTTTTTAAAACAATTTCTTTAGAAATGTACGAAACGTGATACTTTCAAATAAAATTTGATGTAAAAAATTAGATTTTCTTTTTCTTTTCCTATAATTAAGAGTATCTGGCAATGTAATAAAAACCCAAGTTTGTTGACAAATTACGAACATTTATTATCACACCGATTTGCTTACTTGATATGTGATGTAAAAAATTATACCCATCTCGTAAAAATCTATTACAAAATATAGAAAAATCAGTCATTACTACTGGTCAGTTAAAAAAAAATCTTAAAAATACTATCGAATCTTAAAATTCGATTCCCTTGTACAGATCATCGTAAAGATGCAGGTCATAAATCTTAATACTAATATCAAAAATCTTAAGTACACCTTAAATTTAAATATTTGAGTATTATAACTAGACTGTAAAAAAGTTGCAATTTAACTACAAGAGAAGAAATTTCTCTGTGGTGACAACAGAGCCACTTACTTGGAACTATTGGGTAGCAGTTAAAGATTTCAGTATAATATAAAAAAATATATAAATAAATAATGAATTTCGGATGCTACCCATAACATTCCATAAGAATTCACACGAATAATTCAGGTAGAGATTTTTTAAACAGAGGATCAGAGCCTTTTTTACAGTGTATTATTAACCTAGGAAGAGTTCAGTGCAGAGATTTACATCAACTCCTAATTTCCTAAAGTTACGAACTAAGATTCGTTCGCAGTCTTTTGCCGTTTTGAGGGATGGAAGTAGAGATAGTAAACAATCATAGTAGCGACACCAAAGACATATGGAAGAAGACAGAAAAGTGGAAGAACGCAAAGGTAGCAGGAGCCAGACCCAAGGTAACAGTAGCAAATGGCTCGAACCGAGGGCGTCAAAATCCAAAGAACGCAAACTACTGCATTCTCGATAATGCATAAACTATAGTAAATAAAATACCTAGAATAGGTACTATTATCGTCGGGATTCACGTACACGAAGGTGTAAATCATTCCAAGGATGCAAGCGAAACTGGTCGAGAAGAAACGTTCTTTTAGTGTCAGAGAAGCATGAGGAGCGTTTGTTCGATTTCGACAAAACTCTGTCGTGCCGTGAGATTCGGTTATTATCCAGGTCGTCATCAAGATCCAGTGAATCAGGAAGAATAATCCGCTGCCCACAACTGACAGCATAAATGCTGTCGTGAAGGTCACGATTCTCGAAACTAAAAAGAAGAATATTACTGAAGATTTTCCTTATAATATTACGTTTTGTAAAATGGAGAGACTTACTGGTCACAAGTAAATGCCAAACAAATTGTAGAACCGATCCTGTGAATCCGATGTTCTCTTTGTCGTCTTGAGCTAAACGAATGCTGCGATGATAACTTGCCATTGCCCATCCCATGCTGATGAAAGAACTGACGATACTCAAGATTTGGTGAACAACTGCAAATAAAATTTTGTATTTCAATTTAATTTAAAATTCCGATTTAGCAAGTCGATCGTCTCATAATTCTCAAAATTTATTCTCTCTTGTTAAGGGAGAAATTTAATAAAAGAAAATGGACGTTCAACTTCCTGAATTTTTGCGAATAGTATTCAGGGTGGCCGTTTTAATCGAGGAAAAAATTTCTGGGTCATTGCAAGGCTTGCAAAAAATTTTCACGGTCATAGAAATAACAAAAAAATTCGAACTCTTGAAGTTGAAAATATTTTTCTTTGAAATAAAACTGAACTGTAAATTAAAATACTTGAAGTGGAATTCTTGAAATTTAAAGTTTCAAAAATGAAGCCAAAAAAATTTTTAATTCAAATGCTCAATAATTAAGACATAAAATGGAAGCTTTCAACACTTTTCAATTAAACAATTTCAAAGATTCTAAAAGATTTCGCAAAGACTTCAAAAAATTTCACAACGATTTTAAAAAGTTCACGAAGATTCCAAAAGATTTAAAAGGTTTCGCAAAGATTTTCAAGATATCATCAAGATATCAGAAAGATTTCAAAAGAGTTAACAAAGTTTTTAAAGATTTCAATTATCACATAAAGATTCCAAATATTTCACAAAAATTTCACAAAGATTTTAAGATTCCAAAATATTTCAAAGATTTCGCAAAATTTTTAAAGATTTCAATAAATTTCAAAAGATTAAACAAATTTTTTAAATATTTCACAAAGATTGTGAAATATTTCAGAAGATTTCGCAAAGGTTTTAAAGATATTGCAAAGATTTTAAACATTTCAGAAAGATTTCAAAAGAGTTAACAAAGTTTTTAAATATTTCACAAAGATTTCAATAGTTTTGTAAAGATTTTAAAACATTCAGATTTCAAAATATTTCAAAACATTTCACAAAGACTTCAAAACATTTAAAATATTTCAAATGAGTGAACAAAGTTTTTAAATATTTCGTAAAAATTTCAGAAGATTTAAAAGATTCCAAAAGATTACAAAACATTTCAATTAAATGCCGCTAAACTGCACAATTAAAAATTTCAAACTTTTATAAATTAAACAGTTCAAAGAATTCTGGTTAAAAAGTATAAATCCACGCTATCATCTGCAATGCTCTAAAATGAATAATAAATCAATAAATTTGTAAATGTTAAAAATTATATCACCTTAAGCAATTTTAAGTGAGAAACATTAAAAATTGAACGATTTTTTTAAAACTTAACACTTTTTGAATTGCAAGTTAAATTATTTTAATATTAAGTCGCTTCAAATTAATAATTGTTCAATTGTTATTTAAAAACAAAATCTAACACTTTTACTTCCAAAATAAAAAAATTTATAAATGGAACAATTAAAGTTGTAACGTTCAAAGTCTGAATTTAGCACTTTGAAAGTTTAACGATTCAAGGATTTCTATTTCAAACAACTCAGTCTCAAATTGTTTAGTTTTTAATATTGGATTTCTAATTGCTCATTTTAAATGTACAGTCAAACATTGCTAAATATTTTAAACAGTGTTTTGGATTGAAACAATATTTCAATTGGTTTTTAAATTGAATAAAAGTGTTTCATCATACATCTGCACATTTGAAATTATTTAAAGATTGAAAATAGTTTATAAGTTTCAATCGGGCGTTTACATTTGTTCAACTACTAAGGCTTTCGAACTGAAATAGATCAATTTTTATTGTCTAAACCTGTAAACTGCTTTACTCTGAACAGATTCAGAATCGTCTTGCAAAATCATTAATTATTTCATATTTACAGATGGGCAACTTAAAAACGTTTTTTATCAAAATTTAAATCGAACTCATTTCAAATTGCATTATATCTTTTGATATGAAAGTTGTGATATTTCAAGTGATTGGACAGATTCTTCTTCTCAAAATGTGTCAAATTTCCGGTAAAAAAATAAATTCACTGTCATTTCCCGGTCTCAAAAAATTCCCGGTTTCGAGGTTCAGCGGCCACTCTGAGTATTTTTAATAGAAAATAAGAAAAATTACGGGTATAGGAAACTTGGCCGTTGTAGGTGCTGAGAAGAATCGTGAATTGTACTATTTGTTGAGGAGCTGTTTCCATAAAACATTCGAATACGGTGATGAGTGCAATGTCTTGGTTTTCCTTCACCATTTTCAAATAATATTGTCTCTGTCCAGCAGTGTCCTCTATTTTTTTGCACTTGCGAGACTTTAGTGCATAATTCAAGCTCACCCAATAACGTCTTAATGGAGCGAATTGCAATATTATTGATAGAAAATTTCGCGATATGCGAATAAAAGTCCATCTCCGTTCTTCAGTCGGAACGGTATCTGGAAGCATCTGAAAAAATGTTTGGGGGGAATTTTTAATTTATTCGGAGTGGTATCGATATTTTCACTTCAATTTCACGTATCTTATTACTCCAATTTCTTTAAATAATATAAAATTATTTATGTTTAGGCTCCGACTTAAAAATACTCAATTTCAATTCAGAAACTAAAAATTCGAAACTTTTTAACTATTTTTCGAGCAAAATCTTATTATTCAGATATAATTTCTCGAAAGTCGCATTTTCATTTTTTCGAGGGAAAATGGGAAATGCTGAGATTTTTTCCAGCGCGCCAAAAATACCAATCATGCGGATTAATTTCGATCCACTGTGTGCCCAAACTTTCACTTTTTACACAGCGGTCACCAACAATAAAAATTGTTTTAAAAAATATCTCGAAACGAAAGTAAAACAATGAGAAAATGAGAAGCTAAAAATTTCATAATCACCTCTCGATCTTGTTGACGCATCCTGTAACTGACAGCATTGTTGATGAAACTCGGAATTAAAATAACGAGAACAGTGATAACAAAATGCGAATATTGCCCGTAAGTCAGATAGTGACCCGCGACATTAACATCAAACGCCAAATCAATAATATGTGTAGCAATGGACATCACAAGACAAAAAATATCAAAGTTTGAGACGTCAGCTTTTTTTGAAGGCATGTCAAGCACGTCTAACTTTGCACTTGAGGAAGGAGATTCTTCATTTTCTCCCTCTTCGGCTTTAACTATTTGTTCACTAACCATTTTTACTCTTTTTTAATAAGCTACCTCTAATTTTGAGCTATTAAATAAAATAAAATTCACCATCCAAGATGACTACAACTACGGTAAAACATCCGTAAACAAACAGAACTGTACAAAATGAAGTGACGCAAGTCAAACGTAAACAAAAAGGACGCCGTTTCGATAGCATTTTCGGCCAGGGATGAGTTGTGACGTCACTCGAAGTTTTGAAGTTTTCTACGCCTATTGCGTGTTTTACGTCGCGTAGAAATCCATGTAGAAAACCATGCAGAGTACGTAGAAAACGTATGAAACTCGAAAATTTAGAGTTTCTGGTTTCACATGTATAATACATGGTAAATTGCATGTAAAACCCCATTTATACAAAGATATTATATACATAGATGCGGTAAGAGGCGGCAGAGTGGGGGAAACCGGCATTAGTAAGGAAAGATAAATGT
>JAUMHM010000005.1:2637233-2664091 GCA_032362435.1 Melikaiella ostensackeni
CGGTCCCCTAGATTCTGGCTAGACACTCTGCAGATGCATCAGTGGCGACTCCATTACATCCCAGTTTCAAAATCTTTAATAATTAATTTAAAAAGATATACATTTCTAGACCTTATAATTTTAATTAATTCATCTATACAGTTAATTGTAATTTATATAATTAATTATATGAGGTTGACTTTTTGACATTATTACACTACAAATTTTACTTGATTAAAAAGCAGGTATTCGTTATTCAACGAAAAACAGATATTCGTTATTCAACGAAAAACACTTCACTTTAGACTTTGGACTTTTTGATTTTAGTTCGCAAAAGCTTAGGTGCAGAGAGGGCGCTGCGGAAAATCACTCGAAATTGAATACATTAGATCTCCCACCTCATCTCTGCTACTGTTGTAGAGATTCAGTTATTTGTTTTACGACTATAAAATTTCATTTTTTTTATGTTACGTTCATTTGTTAAATTTTTCAATTATGAGATCATTTAGTTTACAATGCGCAGTTTTAAAATCTTTTACTTTAAATATTTTCTATTTTAGGTCTTCATTTTTAAGTTAAGTTTAAAATATATATAATTGAAAAATTGGTCAAACAAACACCGCAGGGTCCCCCTGGAGCAACTGTCATTCATGAAAATGACACCGGCTCCCAGTAGAACTGCTGTAAATCACACCCACGGCCACGCCTCACAACCGTGAAATGGGTGGCCACATGGTACGGTGGAATCACGATGAAGGGCCGACAAAACCCTCGTGAGTCCTAAGGATACGGAGCGACCCAAGAATGACAGCTCTTTGCAACCATCTCGCAAGTGCTTTGGCATTTTTCTGACACGCGGGTACGGCTTCGAGGTTACGAACCAATGATGGTATCACACCTCCGAGAGCACCGATGACAAGGACAATCACTTGAGCCGAATATTCTTTGTACACTCCTCGCAGCTCCCGCATAAGGTCTCGATACCTCTCCCCCTTTTCCTTCTCCTCGACTCCTTTCTAACTTAAAATTGCTTCAGATGATATAATTTTCAACATTTACAAATTTATTGATTTGTTCTTCATTTTAGAGCATTAAAAATGATAGTATAATGATATATAAATTAGTATAATTAGTATAATGTTAATTAGTATAATGATAGTATAAATTAAAATTGTTCATTTGAAATATTTTTCAATCTTTCGAAATATTTAAAATCTTTGTAAAATCTTTTTAAAAATTTGAAAATCTTTAAAATCTTTGCGAAATCTTTGAAATCTTCTAAAGATTTTGAAATTTTTAAAAATCTTTTTGAAATTTTTAAAAATCTTTTTGAAATCATTGAAATCTTTCTGAAATGTTTAAAAACTTTGATTCTTTTGAAATCTTTGAAAACTTTCTAAAATCTTCAAAATCTTTGTGAAATCTTTTAAATCTTCCCATTTTGAAATCTTTAAATTTTTGAAACTTTGTAAAATTTTTTTAATTCTTCTGAAATCATTTAAATCTTTGTGAAATATTAAAAACTTTGCTAACTCTTTTGGAATCTTTGAAATCCTTCTGAAATGTGTAAAATCTTTGTTAACTCTTTTGAAATCTTTGAAATCTTTCTGATATCTTCAAAATATTTCAAATCTTCATATTTTGGAATATTTGAAAACTTTGTGAAATTTTTAGAATTTTTGTGAAATCTTTTGGAATCTTCTGAAGTCTTTCTGAAACGTTAAAAATCTTTGCGAAATCTTTTAAATCTTTTGGAATCATTGAAATCTTCTGAAATATTTTGAATTCTTTGAATTCTTTTGGAATCTTCAAAATCTTATGAAATCATTAAAATCTTTGTGAAGTATTCAAAAACTTTGTTAAATCTTTTGAAATTTATCGAAATGTTTCTGAAATCTTAGAATTCTACTGAATAACTATGAAATCTTTCTGAAATATTTCAAATCTTTGCGAAATCTTTCAAATCTTTGTGAAATTTTTATTTATTCATTAAAATCTTTGTGAAATATTTGAAAGCTTTATTAACTCCTTTGAAATAATCTATTAAGATCTTTCTGAAATCTTCAAGATTTTTGCGAAAACTTTGAAATCTTCTAAAATATTTTGAAATCTCTGAACTCTGTTGACATTTTTTCAAATCTTGGAAACCTTTGAAGTCTTTGCGAAATTTTTAAAACGTTTAAAACCTTTGCGAAATCTTTGAAATCTTTTGAAATCTTTTGGAATCTTTGTGAAATTTTTTAAATTTAAAATTGTTCATTTAAAATGTGTTGTGAATTTCCATTCTCTACGTCTAAATTATTGAGTATTTGAATGAAAAATTTCCAAATGAAAAATTTGTTCAGCTTTAATTTTGAGACTTTGAAATTTTAGTTTCAAAGACCGTGGAAAATGTTTCGTACCGGGAAAAAACAGGGAAATGGCTAGGAATTATTTTTCTTGATTAAAAAGGCCACCCTGAGTTTATATTCCAAAAAATGTATGATTCTTTCGAAAGAAAATATCACTTAAATTTTCTCTAATTTAAATTTTCGCTCCGGGAGAGTGGCGCCAGCATTTGACAAAATGACAAAGTTTTGTCCACGCCGTGGATTCGCTTTTGCGCATGAATATGTGTGTGTGTGAGTTTGCCGTGGTTTGTCGTGTTTGGCTTTCGCTCAAAAAAGTTGATCAGTGAATATATATATATTTTTCCTATTTCTCTCTCAAGTCTGTTTTCCGTATCTAAACTTCATTTAATTATAAATGCACATCGTCTCTAAAGTGTTTATTTATTCACTGGACATTCCAAAGTTATGGCTGACATGGGTATGAGCTTGGATGACATAATTAAAAAGAAGAAACCATCAGGAATGAAAGGCAAAAGAGGGTAAGGAAAGAAAGTATTATTTCTACATTTATAGATATAACCGGCGCTTCCTTTTGTCCTAAATTGACAGATTGATCTTAATTGGGATTCCAAAACAATCGAGTTTGATTTTTGAACGAAGCAGATCGAACGCCACTCTTACTATGTGTATCGTTTTTGAATATTAACGTTTCCACCGTTCATTTGTTAATTTCGTAAAGTCCCTCCAAGTCCCTTTCAAATTGGTGGTAATTCCCTATAGGTAACTTCTACCTAACTTAAAGGAAAGGAAGTTCTTTTTGGAAGTGAAGCAGTTGTTTCCTTAGTTTCCTTCAAGCCTGGAAATTGAGTTCATAACCTTGTATGTCGTGAAATTTCGTTTCCGTGATTAGCATAGTATTTTCAAACACTTTTGGAAGATTTCTTGGATTGCGATTGAATTTTGAGGGGTTAAGGATGAGATAGTTAAGTTTTGTTTATTTGTTTTTCATGTGTTGATTGTTTTTTTTCGAAATTTGAAGGTTATTTTTGTAGTACTTAGTTTGCAGATGTACACTGTAAAAAAAAACGAAAATATTTTAACATCTGGACCAGTGAAATTACACCATATTACACACGCATTTTTCTGTAACATTACCACATTGAGTATTGTGGCATTAAGAGATCATGCGTGATTCTTACCTTTGAAGATTAGTAAAAATCAATGAGCTTGTAAATTTACCATTTACAGCGATAATTAATGTCAATTGACGCTGCGAATTTGTCATACTGAGAATTTGTAAGTGTCGTCGCAATATTGAGAAGGGTGAATTTACTGACGATTGTCAATCTTAAGAATTACAGTTTTTAAATTCTAAATGTGTAATTTTACAGATCCGCTCAGGATAAATACATAACTCAGAAGTACAGATTTATAATTTTTGTGTAAAAACGCCGTATTTAGAGGGGGTAAATTTCGTCGCAACTCTCAGAATGGTAAAGTTACAAGAAATTTTTTTTTACACTAGAATTTTTGCGAAATTTTAATTTATTAATTCTGGACTGGAATTGATTGGAAAAACAAATCTCTTTTGGAAAAATTGAAAAACTAGAAATTAAAAAGATGAGCGAATATCGTCTAAAATTCTGACTCCTTGATTTAAAATATCTCTAATTATTGAATTTCAGTGCTCGTCAAGGATCGGCACATGGAAGAGGTGGAATCCAGGGTAGAGGAATGGTACAAGATAGAGGTATTGTACAAAATAGAGGTGGTCGTGCCAATGGATCAGTCAGAGGACGTGGACATGGAATTGGAAATGGAGGGATAGCGGACGCTCGATTAAAAATAATTCAGAAAAACCGACTGAAACTTACAGATGCCCGCGACAAATTAGCCGAAATCGCAAAGCAAAGCGACGCTCGATTAAAACTTGATAAACTGCGTGCGACGCATTTAAAGAAAAACGACCCGTTTTTGGGAATTTCTCGCAAGACTGGACGCAATGGAAGAATCTCGCTCTCGACAAATAAAATACCGCAGTTTAATCCAATCGTTCACCCTGTGCCACCTTCTTACATACCAGCACCTTCGAGAACGGTGGGATTCAGACCTCCTTTGGAACCACATTATGTCGAAAACATCTCTATGGATTATAACGACGGTGAATTATTCCTTTCGATATTATTTATTTAGATTCATGAGTTCATGAAGTAATCTAGAAGAATTCGTTTTTTCTTGTTTTTTTTTTTTAGATTATTTAATAGACTCGCCACCATTAAGAAGAACTGTCAGTAATGAGTACGCACCATCTCTTCCACCACCGCCTCCCGTTTTCAATTTGAAACCTGCCTCTCCATACACTTGGGTAAAGCCATCTAGTTCTTTAGGAAGAAATGCGCCAGTTCGAAAATCAGAGCCTGAGAGGCCCAGGAATTTTAAAGTGATCGCCCGTACCTCTATGGTAAAAAATAAACCTCATTTATCCAAAAATCAGAGTGGCTACGGGCCGGAAAACTTGTACAATAAATTTTTTTTTTAGCCCAAACGCGATAATTCATCCTACAGGGAAGACTGGAGTTTCGGATCAAAATCGAGGACGATTTTGTCAGACAGTGCTGCAGACTCTAAATATTACGAGTCCAGAAGTCATAGAGAAACTGGAGTGAAATCTCGTCTTGATACCGCTCCCAACAAGTCTCGAAATATGATAATGGTAACGCACCAGAAGCCAAACTCGGTGGCTACACACACCACAGGATATCGAATCGTTGTCTCGAATTTGCAGGCAAATGTTACCCAAGAAGATATTAAGGTATAACACTGTACCAAATTCTGTTTAATTTGAGGCGACTCGTTTACATTTCAAGAAAATGTAACAGGATTTTTTTCTTTCAGGAGTTGTTCGAGGATGTTGGAGAACTACTTATTTCCAGATTAGTACGTCCAGGTACAGCAGAAGTTATTTACAAGACATTGAAAGACGCAACGAAGGCAGTGGAGACCTATCACAATAGACAACTCGATGGTCATCCTATGAAATGCTTACTGGTCAATCCGAGACCAAAAAACAATCCTACAGCGCCTGCTGTTAGACCTTTAACAGAGTAAGCGTTTCTACACTTCTGTGATTATTTTCTTTGATTTCGGAATTTATTTTAATGGATTTATTCTTGCTTCCAGATCTAGAAGAGGCACTGGTTCAAGCTACGTTCAACCTAGTTTGGGAGCTGTTCATCGAGCGTTGTTCGATGAATAATTAGAAGATTTGTGTATCTAATCAATGAATTTTTCTAAAACTCTTGGCGAACAGTATACGACTTTAATCTCAACGAGGATCACCATTTGGTTGTATATATAATACCAAATTTGCATAGAACATACTTTTTTTGTTTAATTTATATGGAACTACCCCTTTATGCTAAAAAAAGGCACTGGCTGGCGTTACGAAATTTTCGGTAAAACTAACCCGGTCAAGTGTAGTGCTAAGGCTAGAGTTACAGAAAATTCCGTAACGGTAGACAGTTCAAAAAAAAAAAAATTATTTCGAACAACGTAATACAATAACGTTAATAAAGATTTACATTCATCAAGTTGTATTGTTGAAATCATTTTCACAGGGTCGAAAATGTTTCAAATTTCGTATTACATAACGCTTGTATCTCGATAGGCCAAAATACTCTAAAAATATGAGATATAAGGAGGTTTTTTTTTACAAAAATAAGGGAATAAATTATTTCATATAAAATTAATATGGGTACTATATTGAATATAAAACGGTTCAAGTTCATAACATTTCAAGTAATAGTTGTAAACCAAATAGTTGAGGTATTCAACCAAAAATACGAATTAACAACCAAAAAGGATCAATTTTTACAAAAAAAAGAAGTTTTTAACAATTTAGGTCCTGCATTTTTAAAAATACCGCCAAAAGGAGGAGGTTTCTCCACCGTCCAACTAAATGCCAGGTTATAAAAGAAGGCAGCTAATCAGCGCTCTTATTTCTGAAAAATGGCCGACGTCCAAGAATCGAGTCAACCAATGAATTTCGCATTCGCCCGTCCGTCAGTCGCAACAAAGAAACAACAAAAGGAAGGAATGGGCGCTTCTTGTTTTGCTTTCATTCATGAAAAAAAGTGAAATAACCACATAACCTATTTTTCTCGCTAATAATGTTTATAAATATTTGACAAACGCGGCTGCTGACGGTTCGTTTCTTTCATTTCCGAATGATGTAGAAACAATCAATCAAAGTGCTTCGTCAGCCACGTACGCAACAATGCAGCACCGAGCTGCATTTTAACTTAAAGATTTTATTATTTATTGTAACAAAATTTGCTCATCCCTGAAAATGACAACGGGTCAAAGTGGCCACGATCACTCCCTCGCGATTCGGCAAGAAATTCAGCGATTCGAAAGTGTTCATCCTTCAATTTACGCGATTTACGACCTTATCGATCTCTTGACGGATACACATATTGCCAAACAAATTCGGGAGCATGTTGTTGCTATTGAAGGTAAGTTGCTAGGTTTAATTATTTTAATTGAAGTCACTTCAATCCCACGTAATGGGACTCATTGAGACACTCCTCATTCTCATTTGCATTATTGTATTTAGCAGATAAATTTACCATCTATACAAATCTAAATTGAACTTTAACTTTTTTAAACACTATTTTCATTATGTAAGCATTTAATTAGAGTACATCTATAGAGGTTTCACCTTCAAGGGTCATGGGGCTAAAAATTGGTGGGAATAAGTACAGTAATAATTAGAAGAATTAGCATCGGTTTGAGGAGTGAATCGATTTTATTGATTGTTCAGAATTGCATGACATAAATTTAAAAAACTGGGTTAAGGAGAACTTCTTATCTAAATTGGTATTCTGTTTATTTTAGCTGAAGTGCAAATCAAGTTTTTGCAAATTTTAGTTTCATATATAATGTTTTAAGTTTTTGTATTCTTGCTTAATTCCGGATTGGAAAAAGTATTTCCTACTTTCTAGGCATATTTGTAACTCATGAGGCAAGAGAAATGTGTGAATCTGCAGTTAAGTAAACGATTAGAAGAATATTTTGCGGAAATATTAAATAATAAAAAATATTCGAACCAAATTTGGAAATACGAGATAAAATTTGTTTAATTTAAAATAATAATTTGTTTGCATTACGTAATGAGAACATTTGACATTTTTATTCAGAAAGTTGACTTCTTTGTGTACCGATGATTAAGTTAAAATTTCATTCGATTTTTGAGTTCGTATTCATATATTTTTAGGTATAACACAAATATTTGCAATGGCACATGAAATATTTGTTAATTCTTCAAATAAAACCGTGATTTTCATTTTCAAGTGAATTTAAATATCCATTCAGTTTTCCACCTTTACAATTTTGCACGGTTTCAATTAGAAATTTTTTAACTTCTAATACTTCTACGTTCAATTTGTACAATTTTAACTATTTCAGTTTTGAATTGTTCAATATCTACCCAAAAATTATTATTTCTATATCCCCCGTGGGTATTTTACATTACTATTTTATAAAATAAGAATTTAAAGCTAAAATTTATTTTTTAAATATTCCACAAAGTTATAAACGTTAAAATACTATCAGGTGGTAAGAATTAATTGAAACTGCGAAATAAATGTTTATGAATTGCCTAATTAATGCGGAGTTTTTAATTTCAGATTCATTTGTAAATAGTCATGAATGGACTCTCGCAAGAGATGTACCAGAGTTACATTTAGGAATTATTGGTTCTTCCGATTCGGGAAAATCAGCATTGGTACATAGGTACTTAACCGGTTCTTTTATGCATGAAGAATCTCCAGAAGGTGGTCGATTCAAAAAAGAAGTTTTCATCAATGATCAGAGCTTTTTACTCTTGATCAGAGATGAAGGAGGAGTTCCAGAATCTCAGGTATTACAAAATTCTGAATAATTGTCAGGGTGTTTACTTGACCGGGGAACCGGGAAGTGACAGGAAATTTTGTTCACCGGGAAATGAACGGGAATTTGATTCACTGACTGGGATTTTTTTCTCGAGTGTACTAAAATGCATATTAAAAGTGTTTTGATAGGTATATTATTCAGTCATTTAAAACTGAAAACCTTTAAAATTGGACAGTTTTCAACCAAAAGCATTCAAAACTAAAAAAATAATACAATGAAACTTTCAAAATTCTTTGTTTTCAAAATTTTCAGTTTAAGAGTATACAATTAAACAATCTCCATTTGGCAACTTTCAAAATTCAACTATTTGAAATTTGGAACATTTAAACATTAGAAACATAAATAGAATAACATTTGCCCATTTTAGATTGAAAGCATTTAGAATTGTTTGGAATTGATCAATGTTAAAGTTGAAAGTGTTCCAACGTTCCAAATTTAAAAAGGTGTCAAATTAGGAGTTTTGGAAAATTTCACAGTTGCAAATAGAGAAAGTCATTACATATTTATGAATATTAAAACTAAACGTTAAATATTAACCAGTTATGAGTACTTTCAAATTACAATTTTAAATTCCATTGTGAATATAAAGTTTTAAAAATATCAAATCACAGATTAAAGATTTAAATTTGAACATTGTTAATTTCAAGGCGTTTAATTGAACATTCTTTTTTTACTTTCATTTCAAAAAGTGAAGAATTTCAAATTCGAAACAATGTTGATTTATTGTAAAATTTAAAGAGTTTTTAAAATTATGAAAATTGTCACATTTTTAAGTTGAAGAATTAAACATTTAGCAATATTTTAGGGATGTCATAGGTGTACACTCAAGCTTAAAGTTAATGAATCTTTAAATTGACTTATAAAACAGGCAAAAAGGCCGATTAACAATTGTAAAGAATTTTAGAAAAGAAACCTCCAAAGATTACTCCTCCATTCGTTACGTTTTCATTGAATATTATTTAGTAAATTGTTTAATTCGTAAAATGAATAACTATTAACTAAGTCTAATTTTACGCATTATGCCTAAACAGAATCATTTTCATGAAAACGTAACGATTAGAATTGTAAAGAATCTTTTAAGAAATAAAGTTAGCTCTTGTTAATTCCAATTCAATGAAAATTACGAATTTTGCCTAAAGTGAAAGGGGAAAGAAATGCAAATAACTATATTTAAGTAAGCAATTGTGAATTCCACTTAGTATGTGGATACACTCACTTGTTAGCATTTAATAATTTGTTAATTTTATTAATTCGGAGTAGAAAATTTTTTCTCTCAAATAGGTTGGAAGTTATCTAAATTTTGAATAAAATGAGCCCAGGGTGAAGTTATTTTGTCAATTTTCTAAAAATCTATTGCAAAAATAGTGTAAATTGTAGTATTCAATGTTTTCATTTTCAAACAAAATCTGAAATTATAAATTTTTCAATGTTTTTAAGGTAAGAATGTTTATTATTTTGGGTGTTATTTAAAATTTTTAGAAACATTACAATTTGGACTATTTTTGCGATCGATTCTTAAAAAAATTCAAAATGACTTCATCCTGCCATTATTTTATTCAGAATTTATATGTCTTTCAACCTATTTAAGAGAAAAGAATTCAATTCGGAATTGATAAAGTTAACAATCAAAAAGTAACAAATTTTGAGTACTAAAAAATGGGTGTCCACATATTAAGTGGCGGTAGCGTATTTTCATTATTTTCTTTTTCATAAAAAATATAATTTTTGACTGCTTTTGGAAATTATAAGATGTCTTGAAAATGAACATTGCTCTTTTATCAGTTTGTAAATAACTAAATGATAATTGGCCGGGAAAAATGAAAAATTGATCGGAAGAAAGCCGGGAAATGACCGGGAATTTAAAATCATCCGTCGGATAAACACTCAGATTGATATAGATATGATATAGATATTTCAAAGCGAAAAAAATTGAATACTTTAACTCTCGAAACTGGCTTTATATGAATATCTGCATTTTTGTTCCATAGTTTTCATCATGGATAGATGCTGTATTAATCGTGTTCAGTTTGGAAAGCGAGGAGAGTTTTTCGATGGCATGCAGTTATTACAATAGAATGTGTTCTTTTCGCAACATGTGTGATGTGCCGAAAATTCTCGTGGGCGTGCAAGGTTTGAATTATTATCAATTTACTTCAAATTGAAAATTAACAACTCTTACGAAGAAATCCTATTTTATAAAATTTTAAGCATGTTTAAAATTTTCAGATTCAATAAACGACAGCAATCCTCGTGTAATAAAAGACGTAAGGCCTCGAAAACTAGCTTGCGATTTGAGGTGTTCATACTACGAAACTTGTGCCATTTATGGCCTGAATGTCGAACGAGTTTTTCAAGATGGTAATTAATTTGCAAATTTGTAGACAATTTTATTTTAAAATATGTTTTAAGAGTTTCAGATAATTAAAAATATCTAATTTTATAATGAGAATCTTTGTATTTTCAGTTTGCGAAAAGATTATCCAAAAAGTTTACATGAAACCCTCGAGATCAAATGGACAACATGCGATCGAAAGTGATTCGAATTTCTGCTCGCCTGTGAATGTAAAAAATGTACAGCTACCTGCCAAAGAAGTGAACGCAAGCCCCGTTAAAATGAACGTAGGCTCTTTTATTGCATTAATATTTTATTTTATTCAATATTTATTTTGATGTTTCATGAGTTTCATATTGATCTGGGTTCTGATTTAACTTTAGATTTCTGAAAAGAATGAAGAGGTTCGTTCCGAAGTTCCAAGATTCAACACATCCCAAAGCGATTCGCCAATTGCGAACGAGAGTTTTCAGTACACCCAGAATCCTCACGCCGAATTTCGATCTTCTATTTTAACTCCGACAACGATTAGGTAATTGAAATGAGAATCTTCCAATTCAATTCTTACATTTCTTTAAATAGAACCAGTATTTCAGTCATCATTTTTTCAACAGAAAATTTCGTAGAAAATCGAATTTATTCACGCCTTCGAAGAAAGAAAAGTACATGGGTGAAATGGGGGTCGGGAGAGAAATTCCTGTAAAGCAGGGATATCTTTTCAAAAGGAGCAGTAAATCTCTGAAAGAGTGGAAGAAAAAGTACGTCACTTTATTGGAAGACGGTCGATTAACTTATCACTGTAGTCTACACGTAAGTTTTCTTATATCACAATTTTGAATTCTTGGTAAAACAATTCTATACATTTTAAATTATTTTTGCATTTATAGGACTACATGGAAGACTCTAATGGTAAAGAGATTCTTTTACAATACGTAACCGTGAAAGTGCCTGGGAAAACACCAAAAGGTTCTAAGACAACGAGCAGTCATGGTTTGTAGTTTATTTCATTAATTGTGCACTTATTATTTTTTGTAATTAACTGTTAATTAAATTAGAAAATGCATTCCTTGCAGAAGACAATTTTGAATTCTCGATTATTTCTTTGGAGAACAAAACGTGGCACTTTGAAGCTAATAGTATCGAAGACAGAGACAGTTGGATTTCTGCAATCGAACAGCAAATATTGTCTAGTTTACAAAACAGCGGGGATGGAGATAGGAAAAATGAAACTGACGCTTTCAAAATGCATTGTATTAAAAACAAGGTTTCTGGAAACGATGTCTGCGTTGATTGTGGAGCAGCGAGTAAGAAAGTTGAAAAAATTTATAGAAAAGAATGATCATAGGAAGAACTTTTTTTTCTCAAGTCTTCAAATGTTTTCTGATTATTCTCCACAGATCCGGATTGGGCGAGTCTTAATTTGGGAGTTTTAATGTGTATCGACTGCTCCGGCATTCACAGGAACTTAGGATCTCACATATCCAAAGTCAGGTCTTTAGATCTGGACGATTGGTCGTAAGTATCTAAATTATGGAAAGGTTTCTTTAAAGATTTAAATTGGTAATATTAATTATACTAAACTATCATCAAAAAACTTAATTTTTTATTTTAGTGCCGGCCAACTGAGTGTTATGTTGGCGTTGGGAAATGACATAGCCAACAGTGTCTGGGAATATTGTCTGAATGGGAAGCAGAAGCCAAATATTGATTCAACTAGAGAAGAAAAAGAGCAATGGGTCAGGTGGAAATACGAAGAAAAGGCCTTTCTTCCTCCTATCAATCCTAACATTTCTCTCGGAAAATTACTCATCGACTCCGTTTGCAGGTCTGTTTCAGTACTTTACCTTTTTAAATGTATTCTTTAAAACTATTTTTGTTAAAGTGAATGTTTGAAATATGTAAAATCAATTTTTTATTTGTATAGGGGAGACATGCGAGCATTTACATTGTGCCTAGCTAGATGTAATTACGAAGACATAAATGTGTCTGTGAGTGCCGAAGATCTTCGAACGCCCCTTCATCTTGCCTGTGCAACTGGAAATCTAGCGATGGCTCAATTGTTGATATGGGTAATAGTTATTTCTAGAAATTTGGAATCGATTCTGTCCTATTGCAGGGTGTCTACCTGACTGATTAGTATTATTCGGACTTGGAACAGGGAATTTTCTAAAAGAATTACATTTCTAATTTGCGACATAGAATTTTAGTAAAGAAATATAATTTTAAGTATAGGAAAGGGAATTTCCTTGATGAATTATGATTTTTACTTTGGGTCAGGGAATTTTGGTAAAAAATTATAATTCTGACGTTTGGGGCAGGGAATGATAGTAAAGAAATATAATTTTGACAATTGGGACAGAGAATTCCTGTAAAGAATTATAATTTTAACTTTAGAACAGAGAATTTTGTAAAGAATTATAATTTTGACTTTGTGATAGGCAATTTTCGCAAAGAATTATAATTTTGACTTTGGGTCAGAGGATTTTCTAAAAGAATGACTATTGTGAGAAAGATCTGAGAATTTCCGTAAAGAATGATAATTTTCATTTTAGGTTCACTTTAGAACAGCAAATTTCGTTAATAATTATAGTTTGTAGTTTAGGACAGAGAGTTTCCATAAAGAATTATAATTAGACTTGGAACAGGGTATTATTGACATGGAACGGGATTTATTGAAAAAAATTTCAATTCTGATTCAGAGGAAGGGAATTTAAAAAGAAATCCCTGTTCCAAGTAGAATTCGTGAGATTTTGAAAATTCCTTCATCCAAATCAGAATCTGTTTGAATTAAAAAAATTTTTTTACGAATAAAAATTTGCCAGAATTTGAAACATTTTTCTTTCAAATTTTAAAAAAAGGTAGTTACTATATTTTTTTAATTATGATAGAAAACGTTGTAAATAAGTATAATTCTGATGTGGAGCAGAGAATTTTCAGAAATAAATGTTGACTTTAAACAGGGAATTTCCGTGAAGAATTATAATTTTCACTTTGGAACAAGTAATTTCCGTAAAAAGTTCTAATTTTCACTTTGGAATAGGGAATTTCCGTAAAGAATTATTATTTAACGTGGAACAGAGAATTTTTGACATGGAACAGGAATTTTGGAAAATAAATTTTATTTTATTATTTTTTATTTATATTTATTTTATTTATTTCTCAATTATATGTTACTTTTATTTAATTTTAATTCAAGTTTAGAATTATAATTCTTTTACAAAATTCTCTGTTCCAAATCAGAAATCTTTTAATTTGCCGAGAGAAAACCGAGAATTTGGAAAAGGGATTTTTTGTTTGTAACATTGTTAGCGAGTTGAAGGGGGGCAAATTTGTTTTCATTTTTTTCTAAATTGGAAGGATATTTTAAACATTTTTATTGAGTTGGAAGAGAGGAAATTTAGGTTTTTCGAAGCATGCAACGATTTAAATTTAAATGTACACGTTTTAGTACTTATTTTCGGAATTGTTAAAGTTATAATGCTTAATTTTGAAGCCTTTAGAATTAAACTTATTCAGAAGGCTTCCATTTTATACTTGTACTTCCATTATTGAAAGTTTGAACTTGAAATTGCTGAATTTCAAATACGAGTACTTCATGTTTTTATTTTAAATACTTTGAATTCAGAAGAGTTCCTCCACTTTGAGTGCTTTAATTTGTAGTTTAGTTTTGAATGTTCTGATTACTTCAAATTAAAAATTGTATTGATCATTCATTTAAATTATTTATGTAATTTAATTCATTATTTATTTCTATTAATATTTAGTTTTGAATGTTTTAATTACTTCAAATTAAAAAGTGTATTGACCAGGAAAAATGTTTGCAAACCAGAAAATCCCTGATTATTTTTTTCTTGCATTTCATTGGCAACCCTGAGTAACTTTGACAAGATTGCGGCGCGAAATTTAAATTGTAAGATTCAATCTTGGAAAAATTTCGAATTGTGCTTTTGAGAAGAAACCTATTTTATCAAAAGAAAAACGTAATTGACCTAGTTTGAATTTTATCAACAGCATAAGGCGAATCCACAAAATCTGGACCACGAAGGTCGAACCTGCATGTCATACGTGCGAGCGTTGGAGAGGACACTTGACAATTCGTCGGATTCTTTGGAGATGCAAAAGCTTTTGCAAGTCCTGGAACAGGCGAGTGTTTCTGGTAACGATGAACCAGATATGGCCCAGTATTAATAATTATTTCGGTAGTGTCTCAGGAAATGCTATGAATCTTTTGGATAACATAAATTGTTATTACCTACTATGTACTTAACGTGTGATAGTGCTTTAACGGCTTTTATACAAGAAAATTGATTTGTAAGTTGTAACGAACTCGAATTATCGAATGAATTTCGTCGGAGCTGTTTTCCATTTGTCTAGGCTCGATGATTTACTCGAAAAGGAAGATTATCAGAGGCCGTTCATTGGTTCGGGAAATTTTAGCTTGAAGATAATCGTAATATCACTCGATTCGCGGATCTAAATTATTTCATTCGTAAAACTCTCATAGTCAGTAGAAATGGAAACTTTTAGAGGCGAGTCGAGTGTATGTTGTCAATGACTGAAAAGTACAAAACACTCATAAATCTAGTTATATTTATACATTTAATGTATTTAAAACGTGCTTTTACAATTTTCATGTTAATGAAATATAATTCGTATTGTCTCATAATCATCGGGCTTTTCTTCATTTGAGATTCGGTTCGAAAATCTATTTTACGTGGCTGTTACGTTTTAGTAACTATCAGGATTAAAAATTTTTAATAAACTTCCTTAAAGGAAATTTTTTATTCTGGAACTTTTTTTAGTAAATCTATTGAATTTTTTTTCTGAAAATTGTGTCTGCTATTTCGCTCCATACTCCCCAAATGCTAGGTTTTTCCATTGATTTGTTTGCCTTCGGTTCTTCGACTATAATAAAATATTCGTAGGTTCAGTTTATATTAAAATGTTTAACTAAGGTAAAGTTTTGAAATACTCACTGCAAAATGCAGCGGCCATGTAACGAGCGGCTCGCGAATTAAGTTGCTAGATTGTAAATAACTAAAATGAAAAATGTTTAGAATATTCAATCAGGATAGAATTATTTCATTTAATAAATATCATGACATATTTACTGGTTTTAATTTAGAAAATAAAGCCATTTTATAAATATTTGATTACAATTGTTTAATTATTTGTATTAGAATGTAACTTTTCACTGTAGTTTATTAGACTTTAATTTAATCTAGTTTAGAAACAATAGGATTTTTATTTAACTTTTTTATATGGAAATAAAGAAGTTGACTGAATTAATTTTATATATATATATAATGAATAATTTTATAATATGCAATCAGTAACTCTTCAATTAACAATATTACAATTTCAAGGGTTTCGGTGTAAAGTGAGTTATCTTCGGAATTTGAAACGATATTAAAATTTCAATTTATAACTAGATTAAAATGTTAAGGATCTCTAAATTCGTATTCCTTCAGACAAAACTAAATAAAAAAAGTTTTAAAAATATTAGATTCTCTTTTTAAACACTCACCTCTTGTTATCCAAACACTTATTAGAAAAGAGAGACAGACCTCAAGCTTCAGTTTGAGATATGAAAACAGAAACTTTTCTACAATTGTAAATGAATTGATGAGGAAAAATCAAGCACGCCTTGAACATTGTAATTTCTCAAGATTTTATTTTGAAATATATTTCCTATATAGAAAAATATATTATAAAAAGAGTGTGCTAAACAAATTCGAAATACTGTTTGACTGCTTTTTACAATATTTATACAATTACAATGCAATTATATAAATAGTAATTATTACTTTAACGATTATGCCTCTAATAATTACAAATATTTAATTTTATATTTTGTAAGCCGATGAAATAATGGAAGCAGAGTAATAAGTTTCCCCGTCTTTGATTTCATCTGCAAAGATCGAAATTAAATAAATTCAGTTAAATAAAGCTTATAATTAATTTCATTTTATCAGATTTCAAATATTTAAATTATTCCAAATTCGACTTTATTTACCTTCGTTTTGAATATCTGGTGGAAAAATTGGAGTGAGACTCAAACAGGTCCCAGATGTGAGTTGAGTAATCCCAACATTTGACGAGAGTCTTATAAACCAGGAAGAAGGCGTTCTAAAATAAAAAAATAATAAAGACAATAAAGTCTTATAAATAAGGTCGACAAAAAGTATATTTAGCCATGAATTTCTGAGTAAACTTACCCTTCGATAACTTGTTTTATGACAGTATTTGGAACCGGAACGCTGAGAGTAAACACAGAATTTTCCACCAAGGGTCCAAATTCCTTTACTGGCGATTTCTCGGATGTAAATTTTTTGAAAGCACAACCGAAAAGCGACTGAAGACTTCCAGATGGATAATCTAAATGTGTTTGAGAAAGCAAAGCGAATTCTAAACAGATGTGAATCTGTGCGAGAGCCAGCAAATTTTTCCTGAAAAGTAAACTGTTTGATTCTGAGTTTTGTTAATAGAATTATTTAAAATTAAACGAATAGATTTACCTGTATTTTTCCAAATCTAATTCTCCGGAAAAGACAGTTCCCAATTTTTGTTGCACTTCGTGACGGTCGATGAGATTTGCACTTAACAAAAGATAAGTGTAGTCTCTATTTAATTTATCGATCCCTATGTCCACAAGAATTTCGAGGGGCAAACTTCCAGCGAGCGATGGAGCTTTCGCTTTTTGTTGATTAATGTCAGATATCAACTTTCCAAGCTTTGTCGGGTTCGTCACGTTTATCTGTTGCAAAAATATTTGAATAAAATCAAGAATCGGATTTAAGCGGCCTTATTTTGTTTTTCATTTCCGTTTTTACCTGGGGCTTATACTCCTTTTTTTCTATTTCTTCGAATACTGTGTGAACGCAATCTGTTACTTGAGCGTGATCCGCAGAACCTTTTAAAATCGTCCAGAGATGATCTGTAAAGTCCAGGTTTTGTCTAGACGACAAATCTTGTAAAAGTTGGCTGAGTTTCAAATCGTTTTCCATGTTATCATCACTGGTTGAAGTCTTTTTTAAATTGGTGTCGCGAGTTTCGAGAAAACTATCGTCCCCGGCCAATAAACGACTGAGATTATCCATTATTTCTTCGCCATTCTGAAATAGAGAAAACAGAGATAGTAAACTAATTTTTTGTGAAGTTTTGAATTTCTTTAATGACATTCAATTTTTACCTTTATGTTCGAGTGAGAAAAATTAGATGGAAATTTAAGAGGCATGACGCTGTATCTGGAACTCAAATTTTTCTTCCCATATTCCCCCAAAATCGATAAATAGCGATTCAGTAGCAAAATTTCCTCCCACAAATGATCTAAAGGACTTCCTTTCCATCCTGCTACTATTTCCATTACCTAGTTAAATAAACTAATTCAATCTTGTTTTATATTTTTATAAAAAGTAATTTTTTAGTTTATCCTCTACTCAACTGAGATTTACCAAAGTTTTTGTAGATTGTCTCAATGGTGGATAAAATGATAAACTATTCCATGTGAGTTCGAGGCTCAAATATCCTTCAAAACTGCTTTTGGGAATCTCTGCCCAATTCGCGAAAGCTTCCTTTGTACCAAATAATTCGTAGGTACAAAATACATTGACTTCTACCTGAGGAAAATTCAATTTTTATCTTTTAGAGAGGTTTTTGAAGTAGAAGATGATTAATTAATGAAAATAAATATTTTATAGACTATTAAAAATTATTCGAGAAGTTTTCCATTTGTACATACTTCGTGTGTTTTCGCAGACGACAGTCTGAGATGTTCCTTCAAAAAATCAGAACAATCTGGTTTAATTTGAGAAATCATTTTTTGTTCCTGAATACGAACTAAAATCGTTTTATGCCAATCACTTTCGATGCTAGTTCCCAATAAAACAGTCTGCTGTTTATCTTTTTGGTCACAAACTGCAAGTACCGAAACTTTCCAGTCAGGTTTTGCATTTTCTAGACACATATTTATCGCGGCGCTGCAAAACCGATACAAATTTAAAATACTTTAAAAGGAATTAATTTCATGAATAGAAATTGAAGGTAAGCTTCTGAGAGTTAATAATTGATTTTAAAACATTAAAGACGATTTTTTCTTAGATGCATTTGCGTACGAGCATAAATTATTAATCAAAATAGTAGTTGATATTTGATAATTTTGTTAAATCCGGTAAACTTATTAAATAGTCGATTCGATTATAAGATTTTCTTACCGAGCATCTTCTACATTGATTGGAAGATGATGTTCTTCATTCATCAACCAATATCTTTTCGGATTTATTATTGATTCGTTGAAACTATCTTTGCCGAAAGAATATTCTAAAGGCGATCCAGTCACTTCTGAATCTGAATCATAAATAAATTAGGAAAAGGGTTAATTTTTTTTGTACATCTTCCTAAGATTCTAAAAAATGTTATTATTGAAAAAATACGGTTAAAAGTAATAAAGACTTAGAGAACAATAATAATAACATTAAATTCAACCGAAATCAACATTCTTCTCCTACATTTTGAGATTCAAAAGTTTTAGAAAACAATTTCCAATTTTTCAAATATTTCAATTAAGGTATATCGCCCAGTAAAGATTTAAAGAAATTTAGAATCTTTGATCGAATTATTATGCATGGTTTGGTACCAAAATTAAATTGATTAATTATCGATGAATTTCAGATGTGAATATTTAAAAAGTTTTGCTCGAAAAAAAGCAGAATGAATGTATAAAAAAATAATTAAAATAATTCAGCAAATTAGAAGAAAAATATATAAAAATTAAATTCTTACCTGTTTGCTCAAATTCTTCTGTTGAAATTCTAGTAACTCGTACACATTCTCCTTCTTTCTAAGATAAAGGTTTTAAAGTAAATTCTCTGACAACAAAATACTATAACAAAAAGAAAATAAACTTACATTTTTATGGAAAATAATAAAAGCACGGTCTTCTAACTCCGGAAGAAGGCGTTTCACATATGAAGGACATGTTGCGTTTATAGAAAAAGGTGGATTTTTCAAAATATCTTTAATAATTTGAGAATATTCCATTCTCAAAATTTTCAACGACAATAAATACGAAAGGTCGAAAGCTAAAATGTCGTTGCTCTCAGAAATTTAAATCCCACGAATGCGCTCCATTCCTTGAAAAGGAACCGTTTGAACGCATCCAAAAATGTTAAATTTTTAACATAACCTTAAAATAACCAAAAATCCAAAAAATTGTCCAATCTTGCAAGTTTATATATAACTTTGACGATCCATCTACAGTAAAACTAACTTTCTACTGTGCATTGTTCAGTATAAATGTATATTTTCGATCTATTTGACGATTTTTCTTTCAAAAGTCTATTAATAGAAATCTAGCTTATCGGCAGATAAAATTGTAGAATTAAAATTATCGATTGAGTAACGAGCTCTAGTCCGATTTGGTGGGAATTATAAATTAGGTTCGCACCATTTGCCTTGATAACATTCTATTACAATTATTTTCTACAAAAAATAAATATTTTGTCTAGTATTTATTTTAATAAGTTTAAACTTCTTCCGCTGGTAGTTTACTGAATACTTCTCTAAAAATATACATATTCATATTCTACGTGTTACCTCTGGTCTGGTTTCATGAGATTTTTTTTCAAAAGGCATGATTACTTTATTTGCTCAAGCATTTGTGAAAAATGTAGACAATAGTAATACACAATACCCCGGTTACTTAACAAAATGGAAAATTCAATTTATGTAAAGATTTTTGGGAAACTAGACACAAATTCGTTTCGACATACTAATTAAGTATGGAAACTAGTCACACAAATAAGGTCATATTATTTGTTAGAACAATTTGAACATATTTACAAAGTTGGAGAGAAATTATAACTGAGAATGGATCAGCCTTTGACCTTTAATATCTTCCAGATCTGCGACGTTCCCTGGACCTGGACTTTCCTCGAGAGCGGGATCTACGCTTTTTCTCACTGCGACCACGAGATTTTGATCGAGAACGCGACTTTTTGCTTCCCCCCTTCTTTCGACTGTAGATGTAACGACGAAGTTCTCGGGAAATCGGTTTAATGTGCATGAAATTGCAGAATCCGGATCTAGTGCACTCTCTGAAAACAAATGATTGTAAGATTAAGATTTAGTAAATTTAATTCAGAATAAATCAAAATTTAAATTTCTTTGTAACGTTCAAAATTCAAATTTAACTACAACTTCTTAGAAATGAAAAAAGAACCACGAATCTAACGATCAAATTTGGACAACATACTCTTCATTGTCTCCACTTAAATTAAAAGAACCAAAATAAAAAATTTCATTTACATTTAAATAAATAAATTCAATAAAGTTAAATTTATTCTACCCCATTTCATACTGGCGACAGCAAGCTTCCCTGAAATCGGTCACAGGTGAAAGTTCAGCATATACTGGTCGTCCACCAAACCAACGATTGTTTAAATCATTAACTGCTTTCTCAGCGTCCTCCTCTCTTCGAAATTTGATATAAACATTCCCAACGAGATGATCACCAAGATTGTCACATACGTTCATTTCTTCAATTTCCCCATATTTTTCTTCGCATTCGAGGAAGACATCCTCGAAAAAGTTGTCGTAGTGCTCCTGCATTTCCTCGTCAGAGACGTTGGAAACCACTGTAAAGAAAAATAGATTAAAATTTAAGAAATTACATTCAGAATAAATAAAAATTTAAATTCCTCATAGGTATTGACTTGTTCAAATTTTTTTATTGCTTTGAAAGGGGAGTGAAATGAGTTAAATGTTAATGTTTTTTGATTGTGATTAAAAAAGAAAATAAAAAAGATGGGAGAAATAAGAAGGAAGGGGTTTTGGAGGATGCCTTCTTTTTCTTTCCTCTTTTTTGTTTTTAAATTTGAATAGACACATTTGTTCCAAATTTGATCGCTGGATTTAAAAAATAAATAATTTGCAAGAATTTCGTGGTTCAAAAATAGATTGTAGTCGTACTTCAGATTTTTAAAAACAAATAATTTTTTACTTAAATTTACGTAAGATAAGAAAATGAAAATATATTTATACTTACAGTGAGAGCCATCTGCACTCTTTGCCGAATTCTGGGGGTTGACGTATAAATTTTGCAGAAGGCAGGTCTGAGAAAATAGAAATGTTGGGTATCAAGAAATTAATTGAAATAAATAACAGTTTTTAAACACAAACCTCACAATACTTTACAATTTTAATTACTTTTCAACATCTTTTGACTGTGAAAACTATCAAAAATACAGAAACTTATAATTAGTCGTGTTATACAATTATTATTACAACTTTTACCATACAAAAACCCAAAACGAAAAAAAAAGCCCGGTACGACCTTCAACTTTTTTTACAGGTTATGTTATCGTTGTCGGCGTTGTCAGTTTTCGTGACTACAAAAACCACTTTTCTTTCTGTTTTTTTTTTTTAAGGCACACAATTGCAAAACCGGAATCACAGTTTCTTAAGAATAAAGAAAGATGTAAGCATTAGAAAATAGGCTATTACCTGGCTGAAAGTTGGTTTGTTGTGAATACGTGAGCATCGATCGCCATGACGGCAAGCTCCAATCTTGAAGTAAAAAGAACAGTTTACTCTGGAAAATAATGGCGAATTAGCTCCCGAAAAATTAGAAAAGAAGACCCAAATTTGATGGGAATTATTCAAAAATACTTACTTGTCCTTTTCGGTACCGAAAATCGACGCTAAATACTCCGCCATCGTCTTATGAAGTTGACAAGAACGTCATCCGAGACAATCTGGAAAATGGAGTATGTTGGAGTAATCAGTAAACGGGAAGAGAACTTTGAAAGTTATCAGCGGAAATTTTCGATGGAAATGGAAACCTTTCTGGGTAGTAATTTATGGAAATTTCAAAATTTGAATTCCAACGCGCGGTCTTAGCAGCACATTTTTTTTAATTTATGTAATATTTTGTTCATCTTATGATTAAATTTTTTCGGCTCCTCTCACTGATTTTTCATTTTGGAAAAATCAATCGTCCTTCCCTTTAGAGCCAACGGAGATTCGATTCAACCCAACCTGCCTACATAATGTTCGCACCCTGGCCTACGTGTAAGGGTGCTAAGAGAGCGGGAAACCAATCGTGGTTACTAGACGTTAAGTCTGACCAATCGCAGCGCAGGTCACATAGGCTTACATACGTGAGATCTAGCCGTATCTAGCTGGTCGAAGTTGGGGGTTTGATTTTCCACTAATCCCTGACTGTTGCCAGTTTTACGCCACCTTTTTTTCTTGCGTGCGTAACTTTAAACGCTTTAAACACTTCACAGGCAGAAAGGATATCAAATTTGAGGTTATGCTATCTTACAATACGCAACTTAAATTTGAACAAAAGTATTTATTGACATTCTTGCGCTAAACTGATAGAAAAGATAGATTGAAATAACAGGAAATGATAACAAAATATAGTGAGAAAGAATGAAAATTTACGTGTAAAGGTTTTGTGGAAATTTATAAAACAGATAACTTCCGAGAAAGTTACATCAAATTTCGGGTTTCGGCAGGTTTCGGATTGAAGTTTTTCGAGGGCGAGGATGCTTGTTTTGCGTCATTTTGCGTTTGCGCCGCGGTTGTTGAAAACGTCGTCGATAAATGTCAATACTTACAAGGGCCGAGTTATTTAAAAATACGTGATGTCGTAGAAAAGGGAAAGGAAGGCCGGAAAGAATTGTAGTGCGAGTAGTTATTAGATTATGAAAAAGTCTAGTAAGCATCGGACGGGTGTGGGTAACATTTCGACAGTGTGCTTCTCAGACGTCAAGAAGGAAAAAGGAGAAACTCGGGAAAGCACTCGAGAAAATCTCTCACATTTTTACATGAAGGAGCAAGACATCCCCGAGTACCTGGAGGGTTGTGGGCTCACGACTTGCACCGCCGGCGACATGCCTGAAGCAGTCGAGGTCCTCCGGGACTCCAAGGAACATCAGCACAAGGAGAAAAAACTCTCCTCGGCTTCCTTGTCCACCTCCGATACCAAAAAGACCGTCACCGTTAAACATCCTGAGTCCAATAAACCTAAACCGACTGCTAAAAAAGGCAAACCTATTCAGGTAAAATTAATTGTAAGAAAAGCAGATGACATTCGCTAAAAAGCAGTCAACAAAAAACGTTTTGGTACATTTCAGGAACACCTTTTTGAATTACAAAATTGACTGGAAAATGAGGGTGTATTTATTTTTTAAACTAGCAATTGTTTTTTTAATTGTAGAACACTTTCTTTAAATGTCACCTGATATTGTCAAAATGTCTAATTATAAAAGTTTTTTGTAATTTCGAACAATAATTTGAAAGAAAATTATTAGAAAAATGGACAGTTTTTACTAAATCAATTGCCAAATTTCAAATTTTTAATCTATTTTAATAGGGAAATTCGTCTATTACTGAAATGTTATCCTTCTCAAAAACTTTTTGTTGGATTTGTCTAGATGCCTCATATTTTGAAGATCAGACCGACTGAACAAAACTTTTGTAGCAATTAACTTGACAGTTTCATGAATTTGTGTATACAAGATGTTTGCGGGTTGTTTTAAAATCCTCTAAACAACCAAGCAAGGAAATTGACGTTTCCTAAAAACCAAAACCACAAGATATTTTTTCATTAAACTATTGGGGTCGGAAATCACTTTAAAATAAGTGCGGAAAACATCCACCTACCAGGAAAAGTCGTTGAATTTATTTTAAGGGTTGTTTTCTCTGTCCCTTAAAGATTCAAGGAAGGAAATCAAAATTTCCTAAAAAACAAAACCACGGAAGATTTTGCGATCAAACTATAGGAGTCGGAAATCACTTTACAATAAATGTGGGAAACATGCACCTACCAGGAAAGATCTTTGAATATATTTTAAGGGTTGTTTAAACATCCCTTAAAGAATCAAGCAAAGAAATCGACATTTCCAAAAAATCAAAACCACAGAATATTTTTTCATAGAAGTATTGGGGTTGGAAATCACTTTACAATAAATTCGGGAAACATGCACCTACCAGAAAAGATCGTTGAATTTATTTTTAGGGTTCTTTTAACATCCCTGAAAGATTCAAGCAAGGAAATCGATATTTCCTAACAATCAAAACCACGAGAGATTTTTTATCAAACTATTGGGGTCGGAAAATCACCACAAGATATTTTTTCATTAAACTATTGGGGTTGAAAATCACTTTATAATAAATGCGCGAAACATCCGCTTACCAGGAAAGGTGGTTGAATTTACTTTAAAGGTTGTTTTAACATCCCTTAAAGATTCAAACAAAGAAACCGACATTTATCAACAATCAAAACTACGAGAGGCTTTTTTATTAAGCTATTGGGGTCGGAAATCACTTCAGAATAATTGTGAGAAACATACCCCTAGTAGGGAAGTTTTCGAAATAATTTTAAGGGTTATTTTATCCCTTAAAGATTCAAGAAAGGAAATTGAAATTTCCTAAAAATCAAAAAGGGTTGTTTTAACATCCCTTAAAGATTCAAGCAAGGAAATCGACATTTTATAATAACCAAAACTACGGGACATTTTTTTATTAAACTATTGAGAAACATACCATAATAGGGAAAGTCGTTGAAATGATCTTAAGGGTCGTTTTAACATCCCTTAAAGATTCAAGCAAGGAAATCGACATTTCTTGAAAAACAAAACCACGAAAGATGTTTTGATTAAACTATTGGGGTCGAAAATCACTTTACAATAAATGTGAAAAAAATTATCCTACCAGAAAAGGTCGTTGAATTTATTCCAAGGGTTGTTTAAACATCTCTTAAAGATTCAAGCAAGGAATTCGACATTTCCTAACAACAAAAACCATGAAAGATTTTTTGATTAAACTATTGGGCTGAAAATCACTTTACAATAAATGTCGGAAACATCCTCTAGCAGGAAATTTATTTTAATGGTTGTTTTAACATCCCTTAAATATACAAACAAGGAAATCACATTTCCTAAAAATCAAAACCACTGGAGATTTTTCATTAAACTATTGGGGTCGAAAATCAATCAGAAGGAAATGTCGATTTCCTTTCTTGAATCTTTGAGAGATGTTAGAACAACCCTGAAAATTAATTCAATACTTTTCCTGTTATTGGCCGCTTCCTGCACTTATTCTGAAGTGATTTCCGATCCCAATAATTTCATTAAAAAATCTCCCGTGGTTTTGATTATTAGAAAATATCGATTTCCTTGCTTGAATCTTTAACGGGTGGTAAAAGAATTCTTACGATGAATTCGTAATCTATCCCTGCTAGGGGATGCTTCTCACATTTATTGTGAAGTGATTTCGGCCTCAACAGTTTAATAAAAAAATTTCCTGTGGTTTTGATTGTTCGAAAATGTCGATTTCCTTGCTTGAATCTTTAACGGATGATAAAACAACCCTTAAGATGAATTCGAAATCTTTTCCTGCTAGGGGATGTTTCTCACATTTATTGTGAAGCGATTTTAGTCCCCAATAGTTTAATCAAAAAATCTCTCGACGTTTTGGTTTTTTTTTTTTTTTTGATAACTAATTTCTTTCTTTCAGGCTGATTTGGACGTCTCGAAGGAATTCGTGAGGTGTCGAGACGAGTGTGTAACACGACTCGACTTGAGCAAATCGAGCATTACGCAGCTTCCAAGTACAGTTCGTGATTTGACGCACTTGGTGGAGTTTTACCTCTACGGTAACAAGCTAGTGACCCTCCCTCCGGAAATAGGATGCCTCAGCAACCTGAAGATTCTTGCTCTCAACGAGAATTCACTCACAAGTCTTCCAGAGTCTCTGGAAAACTTGAAGTCCCTCAAGGTTCTCGATCTCAGGCACAATAAGCTGAGCGAAATTCCGGATGTGGTTTACAAACTTACGTCCCTCACGACACTTTTCCTTCGATTTAATCGCGTCAGATACGTGAGCGACAGCATACGAAATCTGACTAACCTGACGATGCTCAGTTTGAGAGAAAATAAAATCAAAGAGCTTCCAGCAGGCATCGGTAAACTCGTCAATTTGATCACCTTCGATGTGTCACACAATCACCTTGAACACCTGCCCGAAGAGATCGGAAATTGCGTCCAACTTTCCACCCTAGATCTGCAGCATAATGAGCTTCTCGACATCCCCAAGACGATCGGCAACCTCACGTCGGTTTCGAGACTTGGGTTGAGGTGAGCTTAAAAAACATATTTTTTATTAATCAGGGTTGCTACGAGACCTGGAAGGCCTAGAAAAGTCATGGAATTTAGAAAAAAATTTCATCGTAAAAATATTTGCAAATATTGATATTG
>JAUMHM010000005.1:2664101-2699343 GCA_032362435.1 Melikaiella ostensackeni
TGTGTCAGTTTGCGGTAGACGAGAATTATCCCCCTTTAGAAAGCCTTTAAAATTTTAACAGTTTTCACGTATCACCCTTTTCAAGAAGTTTCAAAATTCAGGAAATCTGAATACTCTGGAAAAATTGTTTACGAAAAACTGCAGCGTTCTACGAGGGTAACGTTTTCATATAAAATTGTAGAAAATTGTCGATTTGGGGTTCTAAATTTTCTTAATTTTTCATAGAAATATGTAATTACATATTCCACGGTGGGGCTGAACCAACTTTAATTGCAAGGTCCTTGCTTTTGGGATTTTCCAACTGATGAGGGTAGTCTATAATCCTACGGACATTTTAAGACCAGAAACAAAAAGCCATATGGCCTGTTTTGAAAAAACTCTATTTTTATGTTCAGAATATTATCAAGTCAAAGAGATTATAAAAATAATTGCATGTTCCTTGAATATTAGATTTTCCGACTGATCAGTGAAGTCTGTAATCCCACAGACATTTTAAAACCAAAAACAAAACGTTCGTCGGACCCTTTTTGAAAAAAGTCGCTTTCAAAATATTTAAAACTTGAATAAATTCTAAAAACTAAATTGCAAGCTCCTTGCATACGAGATTTTACAACTGATTGCGGTCGTCTGTAATCCCGCGTACATTTTAAAACAAAAAATAAAAAATCCAATTGACCATTTTTGAAAAAAGTCGATTTTTAGATTCACTTAGACAGGGGCTTGAAGTTCTCAACGTTCAAATGAAAGAATTTTTTTTACTGGTGGCTTAGTAAACTCAAAACAGTGCTAAAATGTTTATTCATTTATATTGGAAATAATAGAATATTAAAAGAAACGTATAATACATTTTTTTTAAATTGTAGTTGGAACACTATTTATTGATGAAATAAGATTGGGAACAAATATTTCGTTCATTTGAACGTTCAGAACATCAAGTACATCAGTTAGACAAAGTATTTTGTTGATTGATGAAACTATATATCGGTTTAGTCCAGTTATTTATAAATTTCTAGAATATTATTACTTTATGTTAACATCCTATCTTTTAAAATGTATAATTTATAATATTAACACAGAGTAAGTGAAAATGATTATTTCTTATTTTTTATTTTTAATATTTTGAATTTGAAATTTGACATTTACAAAAATATCCCGATGGATTTTTTTGTTTTTTGTCATAAAATGTCCGTGGGATTGCAGACTACCATAATCAATTGAAAAATCCCTCATGCAAAGATCTTGTTATCAAATTTTTATATTTTTTTATATTTTTAATATCTTGAACATAAAAATCGTCATTTTCAAAAAGAGCCCGATGCATTTTTTTCTGGTCTTAAAATGTCCGTGGGATTTCGGAGTGCCATAATCAGTTGGTAAATCCCTTAAGTAAAGACCGTTAGATATTCTTTTATTTTGAAATACTTTGAACTTAAAAGTCGATTTTTTTCAAACATGGCCCAATGGATTTTTTGTTTTTGGTCTTAAAATATCCGAGGGATTACACAGTATCATAATCAGTTTAAAATCTCGTAAGCAAATACCTTGTTATTAAATTTTTAGATTTTATTTTATTTTAGAATACTTTGAACGTAAAAATCGATTTTTCCCAAAAAGAGTCCAATGGATTTTTCTATTTTTGGTCTTGAAATTTCCGTAAGATTCCAGACTGATATAATCAGTTGAAAATCCCTTAAGTAAAGAACTTGTTATTAAATGCTTAGATTTTTTTTATTTTGAAATACTTTGAACGTAAAAATAAATTTTTTTCAAAAATGGCCCGATTGATTTTTTTTTTTTTTTTTTTGGCTTGAAATGTCTGTGGGATTACAGAGTACCATAATCAGTTCGAAAATCGCTCAAGTAAAGAACTTCTTTTTAAATTTTTAGATTTTCTATGATTTTGAAATACTTTGAACGTAAAAATCAATTTCTTTTTTCAAAAGGGCCCGATGGATTTTTCTGTTTTTTGTCTTAAAATGTTCGTGGGATTACCTAGTACCATAATTAATTGGAAAGTCCCTGAAGTAAAGAAGTTATTATTAAATTGTTAGATTTTCTTTCATTTTGATATACTTTGAACGTAAAAATCGAGTTTTTTCAAAAAGGGCCCGATGGATTTTTTGTTTATGGTCTTAAAATGCCCGTGGAATTACACAGTACCATTATCAGTTGAAAATCTATTAAACAAATACTTTGTTATTCAGTTTTTAGATTTTCTTTTATTTTGAAATATTTTGAACGTAAAAATCAATTTAAAAAAAAAAGGCATGATGGATTTTTCTATTTTTTGTCTAAAAATGTCCTTGGGATTACAGAGTACCATAATCAGTTGGAAAATCCCTTAAGTAAAGAACTTGTTATTAAATTGTTAGATTTTCTTTTATTTTGAAATACTTTAAACGTGAAATTCAATTTTTTTCAAAAAAGGGCTTGATGAATTTTGTTTGTTTTCGGTAGTAAAATGCCCTTGGTATTATAGACTATCATAATCTGTCGAATGATCTCGATCTTGTGATTCAGTTTTTATATTTTTTTATATTTTGAAATACTTCAAACGTGAAAATCGATTTTTTTTTCAAAAAAGGGCCCGTTGGCCCCACCATGATTCGTTAGGTAACCTTTGTAGAAATTCGTAATTTCTCACAAAAACCTATAAAAAATTATGAAAAACTAACCTTTATTTTGGAATTGTAGATTTTTATATTTTTTCTTAGAAAATAGTATTTATTCTTAATTTTGTGTAGAAATTTGCAGTTTTCTACAAAAAACTATAAAAAATTAAGATTGTGTTTTGTTGTTGTAGATTTTCATAATTTAACGTAGAAACTTTTTATTTTTATACAAAATCATAAAACTGGATAATTATTCATTAAAAATCTTGATTTGTCATACATTGTAGTTTTTTATGCCAAACTATTACAAAATGTATAATTTTCTACGATTATCTGTAAAAACGATGTTTTCATAGAAAGTTGTAGTTTTTCTTTAAAATGTTTTCCACCAGGGTTTGCATTGATTAATAATTGTACAAGAAATTTTTGGTAAATTAATTTGCGACCAGTAGATTGTATTGAAATTGAATAGAATTTACTGGATTTTTTAAAAAGTGTATCTGGAAAACCTTGAAAAGTCGTGGAATTTTGAAACTGGACATCTGTAGCAACCCTGTTATTTTAAAACCATTTTATTTTGTAAAACCTGATAGTATTTTACTTTTTTCATATTTGCAGGTATAACCGGCTCTCCAGTATTCCAAAATCCCTCGCCAACTGCAAATCAATGGACGAATTCAGTGTAGAGGGGAATCAAGTCTCCCAACTTCCAGACGGTTTGCTCTCGAGTCTCTCGGACTTGAAAACGATCACTCTCTCCAGGAATGCCTTTACCGCTTATCCCTCCGGAGGACCTTCTCAGTTCACCAACGTCTACTCCATCAACCTCGAGCACAACCAGATCGACAAAATTCCCTACGGAATTTTCTCCCGAGCTAAAAACCTGACAAAGCTGAACATGAAGGAAAATCAATTAACGGCTCTTCCCCTCGACATCGGCACCTGGGTGAATATGGTGGAGCTCAACCTCGGAACAAATCAGCTCACAAAAATCCCCGATGACATCCAGCATCTTCAGAACCTCGAGATTCTCATTCTCTCGAATAATTTACTAAAACGAATTCCGGCCAGTATAGCGAACTTAAGCAAACTGCGAGTTCTGGATCTTGAGGAGAATAAAATCGAGACCCTCCCGAATGAAATTGGATTTCTTAGAGAGCTGCAGAAGCTGATTTTGCAGTCGAATCAGGTGACTTCTCTCCCCAGGGCGATTGGGCATTTGACGAATTTGACGCATCTTAGTGTCGGGGAGAATAATTTAAACTACCTGCCGGAAGAGATCGGGACTTTAGAGAATCTGGAATCTCTCTACGTCAATGACAATGTGAATTTACACAATTTACCCTTCGAGCTGGCGCTTTGCACAAATCTCAGTATTATGTCAATTGAAAATTGTCCGCTCACGCAGATCCCGTCGGACATTGTCGCCAATGGACCCTCGCTCGTTATTCAATTTTTGAAGATGCAAGGACCATACAGGTCCATGTAACAGGATCCGAGGGCGAAGCGATTTTTGTTTGAAAGACTAGACGAAATGTTTTTTTATTTCACTGATTTCGCGTGAAACCTTTTGAAATAATTGAAGCATTTCTGTAGGGCTTTATTCTTGAACACGTAACAACTTGAAATGATTTTTTTTTTGTTACTGAAAACTAAACGAATATAGTAACGATCCCTGAATTTTTCTCCCTTTGGGAAAATACGTGCCACTTCTTTTATCGTTCATTGCTCTTGTTTTATCCATTTAAACTCGAATTCTGAATTAAAAACTATTAAATTCGATCCTAAAAAATGGAAGTGCTTTCCAAATTCAAATAACTCCTTCAACTTAAAATATTTATTTTTCAAAGCTTGGAAAAATCTAAATGGATAAACAACATGTGATGAAAGCATATTTGCCAGTTCAGGATCATCAATTTTAACCTTCTGTTTGAAATTTTAAAAATCATTTTTTTTCAAATAGTCCTGTTTTCTATTCTCTTCTTACATTTTTTGTAAGCACAAAAAACCTTTAAGACTATTTTTAAATAGTACTCCGTTGAAAAAGTATTCCTTTCTCAAAGAAAGTTAATACTATGTTACTAATATTGTTGATTATTGGCCTTGTACATTATTTTAACAAATTGACTTGCAAATTGCAAAATTGACAAATTAACTTGCTTTTTTTAATGGTAAATTGCGGTTTTTGCAAATACCGTATTTGTTTTTAAAAAAAAGAGTACGATAACATTGAATATCAAATTTCTATTTAATTTTATCGTGATCTTTACAAGAACTGTACTGTTCCAGTATTTTTGTAATATTCTGAAACACTGAACAGTTATTATTTTTACTCGTGGCTTCAAAAGGTAAAAAATGACAGGATTTAAATTGGAAAGAAAAAAAAAAGAAACTCGATGTTGTCTCCGTTTATATGTCCCAGTGTTTTTTGTCGATACTTTTGCAAATATTGCGGAGTACTTTATACATAAGATTAAACATTACCTATTTTCCTACTCTCAGCGCACACGGAAAAAGTGCCAATGTTTGTGTAAGTGGGTCGTATAATCGATTTCGTCTTTAGAATGATAAGTAGATAGGAGCCTATCGCTCATTCATTTCCCCTCCTTTTATTTAAAGATCTCTTAGAATTTACCCGCCCCTAATCAAGAAACTCAAAAATTGCAAAATTTTTATACCACTTTTAATTTTCTTTTTCTTTTCTTAGTCTCTAAAAATATAAGAGTGATTTCAAAAAACGTCTTTATTTTTTATAAAAAAAACTTCTATTCGAGTGGGTTTATTTCGAAATCAAAAACGATTTTAAATTTTGATTTGAATTTTTGTCTGTGTTCACTAAAATTTTATTAAGTGTTTTCAGATTATTGCCAGATGTTTTATTGAATCGAGACTTCATTATCAATCTGTTAAGTGTTTCCTATTATAAATATATATACACAAGATTATACATACATATATGTATAAATATTTATAGTTTTGTAATGCTATCGTTATACGAGATAGAAATGAAGGATAGCCAATCCGTTAACTTCAATGAATGTGATCGAAATTTTATATTATATGTTAAGAATAATGCTAAAGTCTAGAGTTGAAGCAAGCGACATTTGCAGGTAAACCAAAAAAAAAAAAAATTACTGTGCCGTAGACTTCGAAAAGTTACATAGAGATATTTTGTTATATGCAAATCCTTTTTCTATGTTTCGACGGCTGACGGGTGTGATGAAAAGAGCCTCACCTTCTGAGACGAAAAATCTAACCGCTCAGAACCTGGATGAGAAAACTTGAATATTCAACTTTGAAGAATTTCGAAATTCGATTTTTTAGAGTTGACAATTCAAATTTGAAATTTATTTTTGCTCTTTTCTCGTCCTGGTTGTGGAAAAAAGTTATGATTGGCGCTGCAAGAACTTTTGTAAAATACTTCTATACTCTCTAAACTGTAAAGAAAGGGAAAAGTTCTCATCGGTTTTATATAAACGTTTTTTAGAAAAGTGTTCGAGATTAAGAATTTTGCGCGGACGAACAGATTATCTTTTATACCGATCCAAGTATTTTATCTAGTGGATTCGAGATAGTAAGAAGGTTCGAGACTAGCTTGTTTTGTTAGCAATTCCACAAAATTTTGTTTATTCGACAAGTAAACTTCAAGTATTCTGTGCTTTTGACTTTTCTTGCTGCTTTTTGATTATATTGTACTAAAAACAAATTCAGAATGTCCATTGTATAGGGAAATTCTATTTTTGGTAGGTAATAAAGTCCTATTGGAACAGTTTGATGTAATTTGTATTTAAAACTAAAATAACATTACTTTAAAAAATGCAGCTTATTTGGTTAAGATTCGGAATTCAAATAAAAATAATTTAATTTCTCAGGTTTCGAGAACCTTGCCTCTGAACTAGAATCTTTCGCATCATACCTCAGAGCGAAAAACGTACAACCAGCCGCAAAAGTTCTTGTAGATTAGAATTATGAAAATTAAAATATTATAAGATTTTAAAAAAGAGGTGGAAATACTTTGTGCTGCTGCGTTTTTAGAGGCATTTATTACACGTACGACTTAAGCAATCATTGCTTTCCACATAAACGAGTCGGCAAAAAAAGATTGATAGAAATAAAAATCGTTATCGCGAACTGTTAAACAGTTTTAAAACGCCATAGACGTCCTACGACATGCACGATCTGAGAGTGGATTTTATGTGGATATTAATTAAAGAATAGTGAACTATTCTCGCATCGTGAAATTGTTGAAGAAGCCTTGCCGGGCGCAATACTACGTGTAAAATTTAAAGAATGTAATATTAATGTATTTTAATGTATATTATACCTAATATAGATGAACGTATAAATATTTCTAAATATACAAATGTACTGTACAATCGCTTCGTTTTTGATTCGGAACACAATATTATTAATCCAGATCCTTTATTTTCAGTGCTTTCTCAGGAGCTTTTCTGAAATTGCGCTTTGCTTCTTTGGGGCGAAAGCCCTTGAAATCGGTTTCCGTTCTTCCATCTGCAATTTTAGTAACAATTATTATGATAATTGTGATTTTTTTAGTCTATTTTAAAATGTAGTAAATACTAGATAACAAAATGGAAAAATATTTCAGCTTTCTCACCAAAGAATTTAGTTTTGGAGAAAGAACTTCAGATTTTATGAAATTATCGCTGACTGGTTTCTTTGGATTTCCACAAAGTATTTCTTTGACTGTTAATGTTTTCGTACTTTCCAGAAAATTATACGTATCCGCGATAGAATTTTCGATATCGGTGAAAGAAAAATTATCTGCACTAATGAGGCTCCAGGAATCGAAAATTCCAGATTTATCTTCATTTATAATCTCGGTTTTCATTTTTGATTCTTCCAATTTTTTATCTTCTACGGGAGTTACTTTATTTCCTTTTAAGATTAAATAGTTATCGATCGTATTCGGACACGTCAAGGTTGAATTTTTATTAACTCGAGGAGTTTTTTTAACGGATTTCAACTTTTTGGGAGTTTTTTCATCATCTATTTTTCTTTTCTTCTTTACTTCTAGGCTTGAATCTATTTCCAAATTTTTTAAAAGTGTGTCTTCTTTTTGGAAATTCTCGATTTCTGATTGCAGGTATTCTAAATCTTGTTGAGAATTTTGAAGAACTTCCATCAATCTGGAATTCACAGAATTAGTTTTTTTTATTTGATTGAACTTTATTTTTAATTATTTTAGATTAGAAATTTGTCTGCCTTCGAATTTCAGCATCTTCCCCCGAAGCACATTTTAATTCTTCTGAGGCTTCTTTTATTTCTTCTTCTAGATTTTTGGTATTTGATAAAGTTTCAAATTCGAGTTTTAAGGCATCCACTTCACGAGTAACTTTTTGAATTTCTGCATTGTCTTCAAGTTCTGTGAATATTAATTATAGATATTATTTTTGCTACTTAATATTCCAGAACACAGTTTATTTTTATTTAATTAAATTAATACTACCTTTTTCAATTGTTTTAACATTTTCTTTATAAAATTCACAATCACATGCAGGCGGCTTTTTTACTCTTGGATAATTAACTAAAAATTTTCCGAAATCGTGTTCCCTCGAAAATTCCCAGACCGCCTCACAAAAATCATTTTCCAAGCTATACTTCTCATCCCTGATTTTTTCCTGTAGAAATTATATACAATTTTAGAAGCTTTGAAGTTTTTAGATAAATCTATTTTCTAAAAAAGATTTATTATGTTTTATTTATTGAAAAGGTAATGAATTTTGACTATAAAAAAAAACGAAAAATTTATACCAAATTTTGTTTTTCTTCTTTCAAGGCTTTTTGCTTCTGTTGATTTGATTCATTGTAAAATTGTATTAAATCTTCTTTAACTTTATGTTCAACGGATTTTTCAGCAAATTCTTTTGTGCGATCTTTTAATAATTTTGCTCTCAATTCCGTTATGATTCGACTTCCAGATTTTCCTCCTGAGATTGAATAATTCATTAGTTTTAAACATAATTTATTATGTAAATAAAATAGAAAAATAATTAGTGCGATAAATAAAAATATTTTGTTGAAGTTTATTTCTGTTGTAGAGAAATTTATTCATTGAGGACATTTTTACAAGCATTAAAAAATAGTTTCAATAGTTTTCCAAAATATCAGCAAAAAAGTATTCTATAAACTAAAAAATAATAAACTTGTAGTATATGGATAGTTTATAATTACGTTGTTCAGTTTTTATACTTATTCAAATGAATTTGCGACGCATCGTTAATCAATTTCTCATTTTAACTAAGCGATTAAATAAAACTTAATTTTACCTTCAGTCATAATAATTATTCACGATTATGAATCATGAGTAATATTTCCAAGCATCGTGGTTTACACTGTTTACAGTATTTTAATAACAATCAGAATAACAATGGCCGCATAAACGTGTTTCTTGTTTACTTCCGGCACATCCGGTTTCGCAGCGCCATCTGGTAGAGAATTCTGAAACTACAAGAATGAGGTTATGTTTTGGATAAACAAGCAAGAAAACCACGGATCAGAACCAAATAATTAAGATAATAATCAATAAACCCCAGACAGATATCAATAAAAAATCTTCACGATGAATTCAAACGGGATAAGGTTAATGAAAAAACCGTAAGTATTATTGACAATCTTAATTAGATCAACATTTTCCCCTCTGAAATTCCCAAGAATATTGTTAGTAAAAAATTGAATAAAAATTTCATAATTTAATAAAACTTCTGCATTTCTAAACGTTTGGTGTTATTTTACATTTTATCGAAGCGAAAATAGAAAGTTACTTTTAAATGCTTTCAAGGAAATAGAAGGAAGTATTTTGTTCAATTCAAGCCTTGATACTTTTATTAATTAAATAGATTATGTTGAAAATGAATTATTTGTATAGTAAGGCAGGATTTTTTTCATTTTAGAAATCCTTATCCTCAAGGAATGAGGTGTCAAAAATGTCTGGAAATGGGGCATTGGAGTTATGAGTGCAAAGGAAAACGAAAATATGTTCATAGATCGTCCAGAACTACTCAGCTTAAAAAAGCTCTACAAAAAACGAATGAAGTGCCTGTGTAAGTATCCAGTTTATTTGTTTATTTTTTGTTTTAAGTATTTTTGTATTAAATTTTATTTGTTCGATTTTTCCCGGTCAACAAAAAAATCCGATGAATAACAATACAATGGCTTTTTTATTCTCTTAATCATTTTATCAACAATTTTTAAAACAAAAATAAGTGTTATTAAAGAATGTGAGAACAATAGTTTAAAGATTTTTTAATTAATTCAAAAGAATTCGATGAAATTTATAAGAATGCCAGGTGAATTTGAACAAATTCAGGATAAATTCATAACAATTCAGAGTGAATTCAAAACATTTCAAGTTAAATTCCAAAGACTTCAAATGAGTTGGAAAAAATCCAAAAAATTCCATTCCTTTCAGTAAAATGGTAGTAAATTTAGAAGAATTCAATTAAATTCAGGAGATTTCGATGACATTCATTAAAATTTGAGTGAATTGAACGAAATTTTAAAAATCAAAAAATTTGCATTGAATTGCGTAAAATGGGAGTGAACAGAATTCAGAGCGAATTCAACAGAAATACTGTCAAATTTAATCAATAAAATAAATAAAAGTCGATTGAATTCAGAAGAAATTTAAGGGAAATGAGCAGAATTAGATATAATTGATGAACATTTAAGGTGGATTTTTAAATAATTGTAGTGAATTCGAAACAATTCAAAAATATTAACAAAATCCATGGAATTGAGTAGAATTTAGTGAATTTAGAATTTAAGTGAATTCAAAATAATTCAGGGTAAAATTACAAAAATTGAAGAGAATTCCAAAGAATTCAAATGAATGCAACAAAATTTTTAAAATCCATAAAATTCCGTTAAATTCAGATAAATGGGAGTGAATAAAAATCTGACAAAATTCACAAGAATTCAAGGTTGATTTAAAAGTCTTCAGGGTGAATTTAAAAAATTGAAAATCCCAAAAAGATCCATTGAATTCAGTGGATTTCAAGAGAAATCAAAAGAATTCAAAGTAATTCAATAGAATTTAAGGATCACTAAAGTCATATTTTTTTTAAGTGACTATAGCGACTTTATCTTAAAAAAGTGACTAAAAGTGACTTAACGTATTTTCTGTCAGCCCTTATAATTTCATTATAATCGTCATTAATTAATTTACATTATTTTCGGGTAATTGTAGCTGAAAATACATTTTAAAGTACTATAGGAATTTTTAAACTATAAAAAATGTGTTTTTCAAAAATCAATTTTTTTCTGTCACCCGGTATAAATATTTTTAATTTATTTATCATGGAGAATATTTTTTATTTTTATTCTAGAAGAAATCATGTGCATATTAATTTAGGAAAGAAAATGTTTAGAGGCCATTTCAGACCATTAATTGTAATAAAATTCCAAATTTTCGTCTTCTAATCCCGATCATATCTTCAAATAAATAACAAATACTGCCTAGGGGTGAAAGAATTTTTTTCCGTAATTTGTATTTAAAAAAAAAACAACAGAAAACTAAGAAAATTCGTTTTTATACCTAAAACGGTCTAGCGGAACCTCTAAACAATTTTTTTTTAAGTGAAAGAAAGTTTATGTCAGTATTTTTTCATTAAACGTAAGAAATTTACGGTGGGGCGGGGGTAATCTTTTGCAAAATTAAAAAATTCCAATTTTTGGGGTTTTTTCATTTACACGAATTTTTTCTCAAATCGGCAAAATAAGTGCCGCCTAATTTGCTCTGAAAAAACAACATATTTCGTCGCCGAAAGATTCAGCGACTTGAAATGCATTATTTGAAATGGATCAGTTCTATTGTAGTTCTTTAGTGATTTTTTTTTTAATTTGACGACCCTCAAATAAAGGGAATAATAGGTTTTTAATCTAACGTAAGAAATATTCAAATAATCCCTAGTCTCGTCCCTAGTGACCAATTCCTATGCCAATAAAAACATTTTTTATTAAAAACTTGAAAATTCCCGATCAACCCTGTATAATATACATAATCATATAGGCTTTCTTGTCGTTTGTGAAAAAGACACGTAATTGGAAGTGAAATTCTAGTTGTTCTTATCAACAGAAAATTGCATATAAGTTTTTCTTTTTTTTCAGAGAGACACAACTTGCTGTTAAAAAATCGCCGAAAAAGAAAGTCTCGACGATTTCAAGTAGTTCCTCCAGTTCCAGTAGTTCAAGCAGTGGCAGTTCTTCCTCAGGTTCAGAGGATTCAAGCGACAGTGATTCCAGCAGTTCTAGCAGTAGTTCCAGTAGTAGCAGCAATTCAAATCACCGATCTCATAAAATTCCAAGTAAAAGAAAAAAATGATACACCCTTTCAATTAATTTTCCTCACTAATCGACTTGTATCAATATCTTAAATTAATATTTTTTGGTATGACATGCATAATTCTGTTTTGAAGGTGATTTCGAGGACAGTTCTATAATTTATGTGCATTAAAAAAGCTTTATCTTATAAACCTTCATAAAAATTATATTTCAGAAAAGCAGATTTTACACTTATATAAAGTTCTATGCTTCCACAATCCACATTACTCAATTGAGTGTGACTATTTCAGGTTGAATTTCTAAGATTTAAGTTATTGGTGAATTACAATTGTATAAAAGAAATTATTTTAATAAATCATGGTGTAAGAAGTTACAGTATTACTTTAACGTTTTATAAATAAGATGAAAGACAATTAGTTCAACAGGAATTATGAAAACAGAAATCCATAGACTACTATTAAATAAACCAAATGAGTAAAAATTTATTTCGACGTGACTTATTACACTTAATACGTTACAATTTTGTACAGCGTCCGTCTTGTATTCGTAGAAAAATATAAGTAAAAAAGCAAAAATACTTTGTTTCTTAATTCGCAACGTTTTCAGTCGTCTTTGATAGTGGGAAGAGTTTGCACTATCACCTTGCGTTTCGGATCGTAATGGAAATGGTTCATCTTGAAGATGTCGCTCTCATAGAATGGATTGAGATCGTGAATTTTTATCTGTCTCGCCTGAAAAGAAACAATCAAAGATTAGATAAGACAAAACTATTACTTGTTTTATAGAGAAAGGATATATATTAAATTTTCTATTTTACCCGATCGAGAAGTTCCTTCTCTGGAACGTCGATAGACGTAATTCGATTTCCATGCAGGGCTCTTTGAAAGGCAAGCGTATCGAGAAAAATTCCTCGCAAAATGTGGTAGAGAAGATCACTGTGGTCTTTGTTGTAGTTCAGATATCTCTTGAAAGTCTGAAAATTGATACATTGATAGAATGTCCTTTTCACCCTTTTAATTATTTTTTATTGCATAAATAAAAATATTCTTACCTGTTTCATGCTCTTCATAACAGAATATTTCTGAGTTTCGACGAAACTTTCGAGAGCCATTCTAATGGCCATATTTACATCGTCTTCGCGAACATAATCTCGTAATTGCATTTTTGCATTCGCTTCTGACATCCTTATAATTCCCTCGATGTGTCTTACAGTAATCGGAAGACTTCCTGTCGCCTGCAAATTAATTAATCATATGAAAGTTACACCTAATAAAAAATCACATCCAAAAATAAGGAAATACTTTTAACGAAAGACAAGAACTTACCAAACTCTCCTGGCGAAGTTGACTGTACATTTTAGCGATTTTGTCCTGATCGACGTTGGATATTTTAGGATGAATGTTTTGCTTCGCATATACAATATATTTTTTTAGGAGATCTTGAGGAATTGGCAATTTTGAGGCGGGCGTCTCTAAATCAAGAAGTTCAGTTCGATCAGAGAAATTGGGGTGATGCTTCATGTGAGAGTTGACAACGAATTTGGACAATCGCTCGTCATCGCAAGGATCTTTTTCGTCTTTCACTATGCAGAGGATGTCAAAACGAGAGAGAATCGGTTCCGACAAGTTTACCTATGCAAGAAAATTTTCAGTTTAAAGGTTTAAATTAAGATGCTAAATTTTCCTTTTTTTTTTTAAAATTATTCTTACGTTTTCTGAAAACGTCATACTGGCGTCGTATCTTCCTCCGATGGGATTGGAAGCTGCAATTACTGCGCATCGAGCTTGAAGCGATGTGACAATTCCAGCTTTGGAAATGGAGATCGTTTGTTGTTCCATTGCTTCGTGGATAGAGGTTCTGTCTTGATCGTTCATCTAGAATAGAAAGAAATAAAGATTGTGTTTTAAATTAGAGGGTTGCTACAGAAGTCCGGTTTCAAATTCCATGATTTTTTCAGGTCTTCCAGATCTTGTAGCTTTATGTGTTTTAAATATTTATAATTATAAATACCTTATCGAACTCATCTATGAGGCAAACTCCAGTATCTGCGAGAACTAAAGCTCCAGCTTCAAGGGTCCATTCATGAGTTTGTGGCGATCTTCTCACATAAGCTGTGAGACCGACGGCTGAAGCTCCTTGCCCAGTTGTGAAAATCGCCCTCGGTGCAATTTTTTCCGTGTATTTTAAGAACTGAGATTTCGCCGTTCCTGGGTCTCCGCAAATCAAAACGTTGATGTCTCCTCTTACTTTGTGCTTCTTGCCTGAGTGTTAAATAAGTATCTTTCTAATAAAAGAGTTTTATTTGGATAAAATTTGGATTGCTTAATATAATACCTGGATTTTTCGCCACTCCACCGAAAATTGCTAAAGCCAGGGCTCGTTTGATATACTCGTGCCCGTAAATTGAAGGTGCGATGCTGGCTACGATTCGCTCAGCAATTCTCGGATCTTTACTCAGTTCTCTAATACTGCTGATTTCCTCTTCCGTCAAAGAGGCGATGATATCCTTCGAATCTTTCACATGCAAATGGTTCGCCAAAAGGACTGTCGAAAATATCGGAAATCCCTACGAAAGAAAGGTTTATAATTTTATCTTCAATTTATAATTTAATAAAAAATAAAGAAAACCGTCAGGATATTTACTTCGTTAGTGTTTAAAGAACCATCGTAGCTGTTTGTGTAAATTCCCGTGACATCGACCTCATCTCCAGGTTTACAACGATCGCAAAGATCCGACAAAAGAATGCAATCTTTACTCCTCGGGATTCTACCTGCCGGAATCCTTCCTGGTGATTCTTGAATCGTTATCTTCTGGTAATTACGGTAGAGCGTTTGTTCCATATTGATCTGAAAAATCATTTGTATTTATTAGATCGCAGTTCTTCTATGAAAATATCTTAATTGTAGAAATAGTAATCTAAAGTAGGAAAATAATTAAATACCATGAATGGTCCAGTACTCTGACATTGTGGACAAGATCCAGGTTTGAATTCTGTGCTTTGAGATTGAACAAAAGGTCCCAAAATGCAGGCGCATTTATTACAATCGTATTTCACGACTGATAGTTGTGGCAAAACTCCTGTTGTTGCGGTCACTACACCGAGAGTTCTCACTAGTTGATTCACGTGCAGTTTTCTGTAAAATTCGAACAAGTCTTCAGTTAATTTTCCTGTATATATTATGCAGTGACGACTCAAAGCTCCGAAGAAAGTTTTTTAATTCAAGAAGATTCTATTAACTATTACCTAAAAGTACGCAGTTCTTCGATGAGAGGGAGTTCAGAAATCCTGACATGAATTTCCGTCGTGACTCTCTCGTAACTGGGGAAGATTGTCAGCACCAAATCCTTCGCGACTTCGTCGAAAATTTCCAGCATTTGAAAAGGAGCTTCAGGTAGAAAATAAGCCAAAACTTGCTCTTTACTAGCAAGAATCGGAAACTCGACGACGAAGCTAGACTGAAAATGTGTAATATTATTGTATTCACGAAACCTAAATAATGAATAAGAAAAAACATAAATGGAAAGTGAGATAAATTTTGAGGGTTGAAAGTTACCTGATTGCTCTGACACATGTGATTAATTCTTTCTTTGTACATCTGCTGTCCTTTCGCATTCGCATGAGTCCTGAGGAAGTTCTTGAAACGATTCGCTATTTCGGTACGTGGTCCCAACATCGTCACCCATTCTTTGACCGAGTGTCCTTTAGTGTCTTCTAGATTTTCGATCGACTCGACCATCTGCAATCAATTAATTTTTAGTGATTGTTTTTAAGATAAAAAATATTGAAATTTATTACTGAGAAGTAGTAAAATTGACCTCTGCATCATCGAGTTCGCCTGTAGCCGCTTTTTCGGCCATTCGCCGCTTGTGTGCTGGCATTAACTCGTCATCGCTTTCCTCTGAAATTAGAGTATTTAAAATAAATTTAAATTTCTGATTAGAAGTGTCTGGTTTTTCAGTTATTACATTTAGAAATTATTCAACGTCAAACTTGATTAATGATTAATTCAAATCCTTTAAAAAAAGTGAATACATTTTTTTTAAAAATGCGAGAAAAACTTAGAAGTGACTTTTGATAAAAAGTAAAGCTGACCATAAAGAAGATCCCGGTCGTCCCTGATAATCCCAGCAGCTCGGTCTCTTTTGCGCATTTCAGCTTCCGCTGCTGCGCGATCTCCTTGCGACAATTCAGAATAATCATCGTCATCTAACTGATTTGGGTCGTAGCGATCGAGAGCTGACATGGGACGATAATCGCTATTGTAAAAAAAAGTTCATTTATTGACTGAGTCAAATATTGGGTTGAGAATGTTGAAAGGATCGACAAAATTTTGCTATCATCAATTTCAAGGTCACTGAAAGAACTTGAAGTATCAATTTAAAAAACGAAATAAAAATTGAATTAAAAGGAACCTACTTTTCCATGTTATCACCGAAGAGCTCCTCTCCGTCATCTTCTTCGTTCGGCAAATCATTTTCGTCACCTAGTAAATCGCTTTCGTCTGGAAATGGTTCATCCATATCGGGTGCTGGAGACGTTAAGGCTTCCCTTTGCCTGTTCGAACGGACTGGCGAGCTAGGTTGACTCTGCAAAAACATTTTTAAAAAATTAATTATTCTTTCAGAGTTATTGTTTTTTATTTATTTATTTTATTCTTATTTTCACTCTGCTTTAACATCAAATATTGAGATTAGAAGAATTTCTTTATTAAATACAATTATTTAATTCATCTGGGAATAAAACAATTTTAAACTTTTAAATTTTTGATTGCTCATCCTCAGGGCTACCACAGCCTAATTTACTTGAAAAAAGTGAAAAAGTGACCAACAAAATTCAAAAGTATTCGATGAAATTTATAATAATTCCAGGTGAATTTTAATGAATTCAGAATAACTTCATAACACTTTAAAACCATGCAAGTTAAATTTAAAAGAATTCAAATGAATTGGAAAAAATCCAAGAAATGCCGTTTGATATCGGTTAAATTGGAGTGAATTTAGAAGAATTTAAAGGAAATGAGAAGAATTCAACAAAATTCATAAAAATTCAAGGCGAATTAAAAAAAACAAGTGGATTGAATTAAATTCAAGGGAATTTAGAAGAATTTGATGAAATACATAAGAATTCAAGATGAGTTTAAAAGACTCCAGGATAAATTGAACAAATTTTTTTAATTCAAAAAAATCCCTTGAATTGAGTAGAATTGAATTAATTTCGAAGAATTCATGTGAATCACAAAAATTCAAGAGAATTCCAAAAAACTCGAAAGAACTCAGATTAAATTAATAATAATTCAGGGGGAATTCCAAATGAATTGCAAAAAATATTTGAAAATCTCTTCAAATCTTTGAAACCCTACAAAACCCCTTACTTCTTGTGAAAAAATTCTTTGAAATCTATTAAAATATTATAAAATCCCGTGAAATTCTATGAAATATGATATTTCATGAAGTCCTGGAAAATTTATAAAAATACCCTGAGAGCTTTTAAAATTATTTAAAAGCATTGAAATCTTATAAAATCCCTTAAAATCTTTTTGGAATATATTAAAACCTTATATGCCCTGTAAAATCGTTCCACAACTTCCGAAATTATAGGAAATTCTTTACAACAGCATGAATATTATTTTAAATCCCTTACAATTTTTTTAATCTCTTGAAAATGCCTTAGAATATTTTAAAGTACTTTAAAATATTTCAAATACTTTGCAATCACTTCAAATTATTGAAATCTATTAAAATACCCCCAAAAATTGGTTGAATCCTTAAAAATCTTTTGAAATCCTATTAAATTACTGAAATCAATTGAAAATTCCTAGTTTTTAAAAAATACCCTAAAATCCTTTGGAATCACTTCAATTTATTGAAGTCTATTTAAAATACCCGAAGATATTTCAAATTCTTTGAAATCTTTAGAAATTCCTTGACATTTTTTAAAGCTCTTAAAAATTCCTTGAAACTTTTAAAAATACCTTAAAACATTTCAATTTCTTTGAAATACCTTCAAATTATTGAAATAAATTGAAAATTCCTTGGAATCTTTCAAATTATTAAAATTCTTGGAAATACCTTGAAATATTTTTAAATCTTTAAAATCTTACGAAATCCACAATTTTGGTGAGTAAATTCTTTGAAATCCATTCAAATATTATAAAATCCCGTGCACTCACATGAAGTCTGATAATTCCTGAAATCCAGGAAAATGTATTAAAATACCTTGAGAGCTTTTAAAATCCCTTAAAATCATTGAAATTCTAGAAAACTTTTTAAAACCCTATTAAAATTTCTTTAAATCCTTTAACATCATTTAAATCCTTAGAGATTTCTTTAAAAAATTAAATCTCTTCAAAATGCTATGGAATCTTTTGGAATCCCTTGAAATATTTTGAAAACCCTCGAATCTTTTTAAAGCTCTTGAGAATTTCTTGGAAGTTTTAAAAATATTCTAAAATCTTAAAAATTCTTTGGAATGCAATCAAATTATTGGAATTCATTAAAAATTTCTTGAACTCTTTTAAAACATCCCAAAATAATTCCAATCCTTTCAAATATTTTGAAATCTCCTGAAGCTTTTTAAAGCTCTTGAAAATTCCTTGGAAGTTTTAAAAGTACCCTAAAATCTTTAAAATCCTTTGGAATACCTTGAAATTATTTAAATCAATTTTAAAATCCTTGGAATCTTTTAAAATACCCTAAAATATTCCAAATCCTTTAGAATACCTTCAAATTATTGAAATCTATCCAAAATTTCTTGTACTCTTTTAAAATATCCTAAAATATTTCAAAATAATTCAAGAAAATTCAGGAATAGGTATAGACCTGAATTCAGTAGTGGTTAACCCATGGGTTAATTTATTGAAAGAAACGTGACTAAAGTGATCTTTTCATTTAAAAAAGTGACTATAGTGACTGTGTGGCAGTCCTGATTATTCTTGCCAGTTACTTAAGTGCTTCTTGCAGAAATTCCCTGACTTTTGCCATTTTTTTCCAAATCCCTGACTTTCCCTGGCCAATAAAATTTCCTGACTTTTCCCTGACTTCCAGGTTTTCCCTGATCTTTGGCTTCCCTGAATATTGCATATTCAAATATCGTATATTTAAAGCAAAATGGAAAAACAGGGGAATACGAAAAAAAAAAAAGGAAATGCAGGGTAATAGGGGAAAGACTGTGATCTTTGTAAGTGACGTTTTGTGAATGAGCTAAAAAGAGAATTTTCTTTTCTACTGAAATTTAAAATTTAAACTTATTAGGCTTTCAATGTTTATTTAAAACGCTAAAAGTAATTACAATAAACAATTTCAATTAGTATAAGGATGGAAACCATATTTGTAAGGATTTTCAGATGCACCATAGTAGAAAAAGTTAGAGACAACATAACAAGCACCTGACAACGAAATTTTTTGTTTCTAAATCATGATATTTAAAATTCTATTTATCGTATTCTTTTAAATGCAAAACCAAAAATTCTATAGGCACGACGAATCAACAGGTTAACAAAAGAACGAAAAGTACTTGCCATGATGAACGATTTACAAAGCCGTATAAATACTTTCTGAAAATCTCAGAACTTCCAAAGCTCCGGAAATAAATTCCTCTCACTTTTTTCAACTTATCTTTTTAGTTTCACCTATTATTCCTCTAAATTAAATGCAAAACCCAGAGCACGTTTTGTGAGGCTTTTAACAAGCATCCTTTCCGAACAAAACAAGAAACCGCGCTAATTTGGCGGGAATTCTTTGTAAATTTACCCGAAGCAAGATGGCGTATTCTAACGATTCTAACTAATCAGCAATCTCTATATTATACTTCAAAACCCACCTTTATGTCCCTTTAAATCCTGCGAAAATTTAAAACGTCATTAAAAATGGTTGAAAACATATTTTCATTTCAAATATAGATAACGAATAAGTAATTAAAATAATTTTAATTGTTTATTTCAGTATATAAGGAATCTAAAAGAGAATATCATACTACTTTTTCAAGTCGAAGACAAAACCCGAAGAATACAGAGTTACCTAACCTCCTTTCATCGAATCAGCTGATCAGTTACAGTTTATCTTGCGGTTGATGCCTGTCAAAATTTGGAACACCCTTCTTGAAAAAAGTGCACAAAACGACGAAAACTAACCAAAAAACGAAAGTAATATAACCAGGAGGACCAGGAAATAAGTAGAGCCCCAAAAATCGTAAAATCAACCAAAATCCAAATGGCTGTGAGCAAAGTACGCAGTGCTTTATTGTTTCTAATAGTTTGGAGGTTATTTTCGGTCTTCATCGTGCAAACTTCTCACGTTCCTGACGAATATTGGCAGTCAGTCGAAGTGGCTCATAAATTAGCTTTTGGATACGGTTACCTCACCTGGGAATGGAATTCAAAAATTCGCAGCCACATTTATCCTTTTTTAATATCAATTTTATACCGCCTTCTTCGTCTTATGCATTTTGATTATCCAACCATTTTGATAAACTTCCCGAGATTTTTTCAAGCCCTTCTCTCAGCTTATGCAGATTACAGATTTTATATCTGGACGAGAGACAAATGGAGTCTTTTTTCCCTTTCAGTAAATTGGTACTGGTACTATTGTGCGAGCCGAACTTTAACAAACAGTTTCGAAACTTCACTCACGATTGTCGCCCTTTCAATTTTTCCGTGGCGAGATCGTGAAAATAATTTCCGATTTTTATGGATTGTGGGATTTCTTTTCATGACAAGACCCACTTCTGCTATTATTTGGATGCCCTTGTGCCTCTATCACTTTTGCACAAGATACGAAAGCAAATTTAATCTGATTAAGAATTATTTATTGATAGGCGCAACCTGCTTTTCAGTATCAACTTTGATCGACTTCTTATGCTACGGAGAAGTCGTGATAACACCTTGGGAATTTTTTAGGGTCAATGTTCTGAAAAAAGTTTCAGAATCTTACGGTATTGCACATCCTTTATGGTATTTTTCTTCGGGATTGCCAGTTATTCTCGGAATTGAGTACCTGACGTTTTTCAAATCCGTCTGGCGAATTTTTAAACATTGGAGACAATATCACAGAGAAGCAATTTTGCTCATCACTGTTTTCTGGACGATTTTTGCTTACTCGTGCCTCTCTCACAAAGAATTTCGATTTATTTTGCCACTACTGCCGATGTTGATTTATATCAATAATTCAGGATTTGAAGAAAATAAAGTCACTGAATTTAAAAGAAAATTTTTGATATGGTTGTTTATTCTCAGTAATTCAATTCCTGGTATCTATTTTTCTTTGATCCATCAAAGAGGATCTCTGGAGATAATGAAAACCATCAGAAATGATTTGAGAAATGATAAATCTGACATTCTTTTCCTTACTCCGTGTCATGCAACTCCACTCTATAGTCATTTGCATCGGAATGTCTCTGTGAGATTTTTAAAATGTGAGCCGAATTTGAAAAATGAAAGTGGCTATGTTGAGGAAGCCCAGAGATTTTTTGCCGAACCGATGGCTTGGATAAATCAGAATTTTGGGGAGAAAATTAATACGAAAAATATTCCGTCTTATTTGGTTATTTATGATAATATTGAAAGTGTTATTATGCCTTTCTTGAAGAATTATGAAGAGACGAGTAGAAGTTTCGATTCACATTTTCCGCAAAATAATTACGGGAATTATTTGGTCGTTTATAAACGAAAGCATCCGGGTTGAGTTTCGGATTCAAATGGATCGTCAAATACGAATCGTACAAAAGTTTAGAACTCGTTGTCATTTTGCAGGTATTACTGCCAGTGTGATTTAATTTAGTTATAAATCTAATTTTGTATATTTCGATTTTACAGCTTAAAAATTACCCCCTAATAATCTTGATTTCTTATTTTTTCAGGAGCGAAGTATCGAGAGTCTGGATGAAATTTGCGAGTCCCTGGATAACTTGTACTTGAAAAACCTGGAGTTAATGGAAGAGAAAATCCAAGCACATATTCGAATGGAAAATCTTCTACGAGAGGGGCACATTGAATTAGCGAAGGTCAGATATATTCGAGGAAAGGAAAGCATGGGACGATTACAACTTCCCACCAAAGATGAAGAAGTATCTTCGCTTTTTGATCTCGAAACTACAATATCAGAAGAGAATGAAGTTCCACATTTTGACATAAGTCTCAAAAAATCCAACGATAGTGACCAAGATATTCCAGATCCGATAAAGAGATTCGGAGTCCTCGTCCCTCAGAATTTGAGAAATGCTCAGAAAAGATTTCAGGAATCTTTGTATCTTGCGACTAAAGTTGCGAATGTTTCCGCCGAACTTTTCGGTACTCAAAATCAACTTCAGTCGTTAATGAATGTCAAAAAGAGTCTTCGTGAAGATAGCTCTAAAATTAAAACGTAAATTTGACTTTGATGTAATTTGTGTAAAATATGTATGATTAAATAATAGGTTAAACTGTAACTTGTAGGGAATGCATTCTAAGCTTTGAATTTGTAAAAAATTGTTAATCATTTTCCGATTCTATAATTAAAAGTAATATGAAAATCAATTCAGTTGTTTTTTGTTATTCCCTATTTATCATAATTTATGCATTTACTTTAAAGGAAAATATTTTTTGATATAACATTACAAATATCATCTTTAAAAACGCAGTTCCTTTACATTCTATAATCCTTTTAATTAAAAATGAGAAAATTCAGTCATCACAGTACCTATTGGAGTTAAAAAAGGTGATTAGGTGAATTTTTTTTCTAAAATAGGTGACCGGAAAAAATTAATTAAAATTAAAAATCAAATAATATCTAAATTTACAAACTGAATGCAGAACACTTCTACATTTGAACTTTAAAGCACTTACAATAAAAAATAAAAAATTAAAGTCTTTCGAAATAAAAAATATTTAAAATTGTACGTATAATTCAAAAGTAGGGGCCATCAAAATTGAACAATTTTTATTTCGAGGTCTTTAAACAGAAAAAAATTTTAATTGAACATTGAGAATTGTTCAACTGTTAAGACTTTGAATTTCACTCATTTATGAATAACTTTAAAGGCTTTCAATTGGAAATTGAACTCATTTATAAATTTTTAATCTAAAACTAATCAATCTTTAATGGTTTCAATTTAATTATTTAACCTATTAAGACTTTCAATTGGAAATTGTAAAATTTTGAACAATTTCAAACAAGTCAGTTTTAAATGCAAAACATTAAAATTTTTTAGATCTAATGATTGTTTGAAATTGAACACTTTATATTTAAAATTGTTGCTTGCAATCTGAAATAAAATTTTATTATATCATTTTGAAGGAATCCTTTCATAATTATTTAATTTCACTTACTACTATAGTTTAAAATTGTGCAATTGCTAAAGTATCAAAGAAAAATTATGCAATTTTTAGCATCTTCAATTTAAAATTATTCAACTATGAAGGGTTTCCAATGAAAATTGTACAATAACATTTAAATGCATATTCCTTCAATTTGAAATGCTCCTAATAATTAAAAATTGTTCAATATTAAAAATTTTAATCTGGAATTTTTCGATGTTCATCGTTTGGAAATAATAGTTATTAAAGTATTAAAGGCTTTAATTTCTAATACTGCAATTTTGAACGATTTCAATTTAAAACCAAGCAATTTTGAATATTTCAATCTAAAATTATTCACTACTTATTAGGGCTTTCGATTTGAAATACATTTGCAGAATCTTGAAGATTTCAGTTTCAAAATCTTGAAAATTCAATTTCTTCTTGGATATTGAAGGCTTTTAACGTAAAATTCCTGAATTATTAAGCTTTTAAATTTGAAACTGTTCAACTCTTACTACTTGAGTTTAAAATGATTAAATTTGCAAAAATATGATAAATCTATAGAAGGGATCAAACAACTATTGCTGAGTTTCAAACACTATAGGTTTGAAATGATCTAATTTAACAGGCTTCGAGCTAAAGTGATTGAATTTTGAATGTTACGAATAAAAAATTTTTGAACTATCAAGGCCTTCATTTCAAAATACATACCTTTGAAAATTTTGTATCTAACAATTTTGTTTATATTTCAAATTGAAAATATTATGCTGGAAGCTCTTTCAATTTGAATTATGTTCTAAACAGGTGGCTAACAATTTAAGAAAAGCAAACGAAAGTGAAAAAGAAACTTGCTATTCGGCTTAAAAATAAACATTAAAAATGGTACATATTCAAATTTTTAACGTTCTGAATTCAATAATTAAAATATAAGAAATTAAAAAAAATAAAATTGTCAAATTTAAGCCTTCAAAATCTAATAATTGTATTACAATTAGTTTATTTAGGTTATTTAAGCTCATACGAATTCTCTTCAAGGCATTGTAAATTGAAATTTTGAATAAAATTTTAGTTTTTTAACTGAAAAAAGGTGAAAATTTTCCAAAATAGGTGAAATAGGTGACAAGTTTGAAAATAAGTGACAAAAAGAATAGGTGGCACTCTGTGATGACTGGAAAATTGCAATTTCGAAATATTTTTTCTTGTACAATTGAAAGTGCATAAAAAGAAGTGGATTTACTAAGAGAAAGTTTTATTTCATACCATCAGTGTTAAATTTTTTGTTTTAACTTTCCTTTTTTTCAGAGAATATTGGCATTTTAAAAGTATACTTTTTAAATTTTTTGCGGAAAAATGAGGCATTGCTGATTGGGCAGAACGATTTAAGGGAAGCCTAAGGCGCTTCCCCACTTCGTAAAACAAGCAACATGCTTGCTACGAGAATTTCTTTAGGCGGAAAAATTTGAATTACAATTTTTTAACTTTACATATCAATGGAAAAATATTTAGCGAAACGGTGTTTTCTTTTAGTTATTAAAGTTACATCTTATAGTTTCGGTGTGAGTTCTTATAAATATTTTTCCATTGAAATGTAAATTTACGTTCATTATTTGTAGCCAAACATATACCTAAAGAAATAAATTATTGTTCTGCAAGTTCTGCAATTTTCATATTTGAATTTGAAGTGAGGTTATGTGACTTCAAACATTTCGTCAAAAAATCCACTTTTTCTCTTTAATTTCTTTAACTAGTTTAAATAAATGAAAAATATCACTTCGATCCAGTATCTGAAAATGATTTACAATCCAAAAAAGGTTCAAAAACAATAGAAAATCAAAAAATTGAATAGCGGAAATCTATGTCGGTGACGAGAAAGCCGGAACTTGTTTTATTCTGCGATCGCTAATTGGTCCTTGAGTTCGGGTCACATCGCGATATATCTTCCGGCATTTTCGGTTAACATCGCAAAGTCGATACCGGTTGATGGTCGATAGAACGCATCGTTCTCAATCGTTCTTAGAAATTCAAGTTCGATACTTGTATAAAATAATTTTTTGATTGACAAAACAAACCGCTTTCGTAGTTATCGACTGTGCGCGGTAAATTTATCAAGATTACAAAAAAACAGATTGGAAATTGAGTGACTTGAGTTGATTGCTTCTTAAATCGTACAACGCGGGTCCTCCATTTTGAAGAAATGAGAAAATATTAGCCTGGCAAATAAAAGGGTTGATTTTTTTTCAAGTTTGGGAAGAAACAAAGAGCCGGCAATGATGGTTTAAAAAAGAATGGCTGGTAAATTTAAACGAGCTAGAGTTTTCAAGAGTGATATTGTGGAAGAAGACGAGGAAAGTAACGAAGTGAATGAAGCAATTTCCAAACTAATGGAGGAAAAACATGTTTACACGTATAAGAAGCTCGTGGTGCCGATGTCCATGCGGAGCATCTACTGGAAATTTTTTGGATTTCCAGCCACCGACGATGGCAACATTCTCACCAAAGTTAAGATTGTTTGCATTTTGTGCAAGACACAAATTGCATACAATCGAAACACGAGTAACTTGAGGTAATATTTATTGTCTTTTAAAATGATTTAATATTGGGTATTTATATTAGTTTCTGCAATAAAAATAGGAAATTATGCAACTTTAAATTGTTCCATATTGAAAGCTTTCTGTTTGAAATGTTCGTTTTCAAGCATTTTGAAATTTTCTGCTGTTTCATTAAAATGTTTATTTTTCACATTTCATTGGATTGCTTCATTTTGATTTTCTGAAACTTTAAATTTATTGTTAATGATAAAGTTCATTTTCTCATTTTTACGTTTTAAAATTTAGTTTAAGGATGTTCTAGGTGTACGCAGTGAAGTTCAAAATTACTTAAGCTTTAACTTGATTTAAAAAATTGACAAAAAAAGGCCCGTTTATTATTGCAACAAATTTTAGAACAGATAATTAAGCGTAAATAATCAGGCAGATTTTAACGTTAAAAACTGAACTATTTTAATTCGAAAGCCTTAGTAGATACGCAAATCTAAACGTCCGATTAAAACTTGATGAACTATTTTCAATTTTAAAATAATTTTAAATTAATACACTCATGATTAGACGCTTTTATTGTTAGTTTTATTGTATTGTTCTATTTTTTTGTTTGAAATAGAAAGCCTTAGTACATAGTTAAACAAATGTAAATGTTCGATTGAAACTTTATAAACTATTTTCAATTTTCAAATAATTTAAAATTAATAGATTCATAATTAGACGCTTTTCTTCGATTTCAAATCCGATAAAAATATTAGATCAGTCAAAATATTCCATTTTGAACCCATTCAATTTGGAATTTCTTAATTAAAGAAAAAAAAAACAACTTTTTAATATTTAGAAATATTTGACTTTTCATTTAAAATAAATTTATAAATCAAATATTCAAAACAACGTATGTAATTTGAAACTGAATTGTTTTAAATAGATAGCCTTGAATCATTGAAGTTTTAGAGTGCTAAATTTGAACTTTGAACGTTACAATTTTAATTTTTCCGCTTTTAAGAGTTTTTAAGTAAAAGTGTTAAATTTTGATGTTCAAATAACAGTTTCTTTGTACCTCTCCCCTATTCCGTTTACACATCCCGACTTAAAAACCCGAAACGACTTGAAATTAAAATAACTTTATTTCTAATTTAAAGAGTGTTCAGTTTAAGAAAAAATTTAAATCGTTCAATTTTCAATGCTTCTAATCTAAAATTGCTTAAAATTATATGATTTTGAACATTCACAAATTTATTGATTCATTCTTCTATTTAGAGCATTGAAGGTGATAGCGTGGATTTATATTCATTTTTCCAAAATTATAAACGGAAATTTAAGACATGTGTTAGAAAACAAGACGCTTTCAAAGAGATGTTTTTCGATGATACCGATTTCAAGTAAACAATTATTTAAACGATTATTAACTAAACGATTTATTTGTCAATTTTGTTGATTTAAAGGAGATCGATAGCGAAAAAATGGCTAACGATTCAATTTAGGAACTAAACGGAAAGATAAATCAATTCTGTAGTTGAAAATGAAAAACATTTTTTACTCTCAGAAGGTGACTTCTTGAAATTTGAATATTTTAAAAAAGCCTTTCTCCATAAAACATCGAGGAAGTCGTAAACGTTAGATGTTAGTGTATATTGTAGGAACATAATTTTGAAAATCGAAAATAATATGCAAAAAAGTTGCTTGTTAGGACTCTAAAAAAGTATAATTAATTTAGAGCTGATTGTTATATGATTAGATTTTACATGTTAGTAAACTGCATACCTAAAAAAATTCGTATATCCATGATTTTGTTATTTTCGTGAATAATATTGTTTTTAAATTTCTGTTTTCAATAATAAGTGGGAGGTTTTTCAAATGGTCATTTTTTTCATATTATTTCGTTCTTGTTTACTTGGAAAAATACTTTGAATAACTCAGGGTTCTGTACTAGGAAAAAATTTACAAGAATAAGCAATCAAAATCTATCTACCGATATAAATACATTTAAAAATATTTAGATATGAGCATTTTTCAATTCTATTGATCTATTGTTTATCTATTTTAAATCTTTAATCTTCTTGAATTTTTTTCTGATGTATTTCTATCAGTAGGAAGTGCTGAGGTATTTAACAGATTTTCAAAGCTAGCTAAAAAAAATACCAATATAAAAATGACGTATAGTATGTGGAAAAGTTGCTAAGAAGAGGCGCTACTTTTAGTTATAGGGGGGTTTCGTGCAATTTACGAGTATCCATAAGGTATAACAAGTTTTGCCTTTTAATCCCCATTTCTCGGAAAAAATCTCCTTTTTTACCTAAAATTGAACTACTGAACCGCTGTGATACTTGTTATTATTTTCGCTTAGGTTTCTCTTCTAAAAATTGTTGCAGTAATCAATGGGCCTTTTTTTGTCAATTTTTCAAATTAAGTTAAAGAATAAGTAATTTTAAACTTGACCGTACAGTGTACATCTAGAAAATCCTTAAACCTTAAAATAAAATATGTGAAAAAAAAATTAAGGAATTCTTTTTCAGAATGCACCTTCAAAATAAACACGCACAGGAGCTCATCGAATTGGAAGCAACGAATCCGCCTCGGAAGCCAATTATTTCCCAGGAAGCAAAGGACCGAAGGGCTCAAAAAAGACTTTTAAAAGCAGGATTGGCTGCTGCTCAGCACATTTATACAACAAGTGCCGATGGCACAATCCAGGTAGATAGCGGGCTTCAATTCGTCACCGACCCCAATGTAAGCCTAACAAGCATAGAAGAGGATATAAACATCGGCCAGCCTCTAAGGGTCATGATAAAAAATCCCGCCAATGCTTCCAATCAAAATTTGGCCTTTCTCATGTCTGAGGAAATTCCCGCTCAACATAATGTAATGGAAGGAAAATCTGCGATCCTAGATGCCATTGCAGAATTCGTCATTATCGACCTACAACTTCCCGAAGTAGTTGAAGGTCGTGGATTCCAAAAACTTGTCGCCACCCTCAGATCGCCTTGCGAAATCCCCAGTAAAAACAAACTTGAGGAGGACATCATACCAAAGATTTATGAAAATTATAAAGACTCGATCGTGCACAATTTGTCTCTTTTGAACACGGAGGTCGGTCTCACAATCGAAGAATGGAAATCGAACACCGAAGAGAGTTACGTCACCTTCTCGATTTACTATCAACATCCGGGAGAGATTTCTTTAGATTTTAAAGTCCTCTGTACGATGCACGCCCCTGAAGATTGGGAGGAAGCTCACTGGGGAACGGCCTTGGATTCTTTGTTGTCCGAGTGGGATTTAAAAATAGATAAAATTACAGCTGTTGTGGTTGCTACGTCGAAAAGTGGATTGCTCTCTGCTTTAGTTGCGAGAGGATTGTCTCTAGTTCCTTGTCTCCTTTACACTTTACATGTTTGTGCGAATGCATGTTTTGAGGATCCCGATGTTGCAACCATCCTTTCCAAGTGTCGAGTAATTATTGGGGCGATTCTTGGACATCCTAATGCCTGTGTTACAATGACGATGCAGGAACAAATGCTCGAGGTTGGTGGGCAAATTTTGTAGGAATTTAATTAATATGAGTGAATAAGTAATTAATTATGAACAATTTTGCAGTTGGAGGATACCCCTTTGATCATGGATTACCCAACAGTGTGGATTTCAACCTACAATATGCTGGAGCAATTAGTGCTTCGTCGCAGTATTGTGCCTTCAATTCTTGAAGGTATAGATAGAATCGACCAGGAATTGATCGATCTTGCCCCAGATGAATGGAAAGTGATCGAAGATCTCGTGACTGTCCTCGAACCATTTAAAGTCACGATCATGACTCTCAGTGAAGAGAAAATGCCACTCTGTTCCCTCTTGAAACCACTGCTTTGGCAATTGGTTTCCTCTCATCTGAAAACTAAAGATACGGATAGCGGCACTGCTAAGAATTTTAAAGAGAGTTTGTCGGAAATGCTCTACGAACGTTACGCGGATGCTAATGTTACGCTTCTTCTGCAGATTGCGACAACACTTGATCCAAGGTAATTTCTTTGACTGTGAAAGGAATCGCTTTGTAGGTTCTGTTTCAGTAAGCATTTTAAATTTATGTTTACAGATTTAAACAACTGCCCTATGCGACGGATGAAGATAAAACTCTCGTTGCAGCGCCTATCAAAGAAATGCTAACGAAGCTGATTCAAGAGGAAAGTGGAAATCAAGGGGCATCTAAACTGGATGAAAGTCCAGACAGGAAGAAAAGTCGAATGTCAAGTAAGTACACATTTTTGATAAGAGGATATATTCACTATAAAAATCCTATTCGGGGTTGCTACAAGACAAACTGATTTTTTTACCGATAAAATTAATATGATCATAATTCCAGATTTTAAAAAAATTTTATAATAATAAGAGTGAGAGTTGTTTAGAATCAAATAATTATTGAAAAGTCGTTTACACCCTTTCTTTGAAAAACCTTAAAATTTTGTCAGTTTTCACGTATCTCTCACCGTTTCCGAAAAATTAAAAAATTTAGGAAATCTAAATACTCTGGAAAAATTGTTCACAAAAAACTACAGCGTTCCACGTGGCTAAAATTTTCATACAAAATTGGAGAAAATTATTGATTTGGGCTTCTACATTTTTCTAATTTTTTATAGAAATATATAATTACATATTCATTCAACTCTGCAGATATTCGTAATATCTTACAAAAACCTATTAAAAATGATGAAAGACTAAACTTTCATTTTGGAGCCGTAGATTTTTTTTTCTTAGAAAATAGTATTTTTTCATAATTGTGTATAGAAATTTGTAATTTTCTACAAAAACCTATTCAAAATTATGAAAAGTTAAACCTTCATTTTGGAGTCGCCAATTTTCCTATTTATTTGTAGAGAATTGTATTTTTCCATAATTATTAGGGTGGTTCAAAAATCACAAATTTTGAATAACGCAATTTGAACTTGGAAATTCTTGTTCCTTTTTGAAAAAATGTAATCCCTAAAAAAATTTAATCCAATCGGATGAAATATTGCATTTCCTGATCGAGGTCAAAGGTCAAATTAAGACTTTTAGAGTACCTAGACTTGTAGATATTTTTGAGACGAATTCATTGATACCATATAAATTGTTTTTATTATTATTTTTATTTTTATTCAAAGATAAATAAAAATGGACTAAATAAACATGAAAATAATTTATATGGTACCAGTGAATTTATATCGAAAATATCTATTAGAAGAAAAAGTAAATTATGTAAAAAAATGTCTCTAAAGATTTTTTGTATAAAATTACACAATACATTTAAATTTACCATACACAATTAGGTTAATATTGTTCTAAACAGGAAAGCAACGAAGATATTTATATTGGATTAAATTTTTTAGTTTTTCTGTTTTTTTTTTTAATGGCACAAGTATTTCTAAGTGCACATTACACTTTTTAAACTGCGATTTTTGGACCACCCTAATAATTATGTGTAGAAATTTGTAATTTTTTAAGAAAAAATATATATAACTGAAGCTGGCTTTCGTAAATTGTAAACATTCGTTATTTTTGTATCGAAATTCATAATTTTCTATAAAAACCTATTAAAACTTATGAAAAACTAACCTTTATTATGGGGTTGTAGTTTTTCGTAGAAAGTTGTAGCTATTTATAATTTTGTGTGTAGAAATTCGTAATTTTCTATTAAAAAAAAAAAACTAAAAAATTAAGATTCTCTTTTGGTGTAGATTTTCATAATTTTTCTTAAGGGCATGTCTAACAGGAGTCACGTGACCAAACTAATGGTCGATTTTTAATCTTTATTTTTGGAACGATTCATTCTTTCTGTAAATAAAATATCACTCTGAAACTATGGGAAATGCAAAAGGAAACAGTAACTTACTTACGGTACTAAGGAACATTTTTATGGTCCTAATTATTTGCAGTTGAAAACAAAATTTTAATGAAAAACTGAATTTGAAGAATTACCGACCGTGCAACGGCCTAAAAAATAACGAAGTTCACAATGACAGTAAGTGACAGGTCTCGGGCTGACATGAGGATCTTAATCGATCCTAAACGCAAAAAAACTCGGTTGCGAGAATGGAATGCTGTTCACGGTTTCTACAGCACGCTCGGTAATTCTTAAAATTTAGTTTTTCATTAAAAATGTTTTTTTTTTCAAGTGCAAATAATTAGGACCATAAAAACGTTCCTTAGGGCCGTTTATGTCATTTCCGAAAATTTAAACTTGATATCTCATTTCGTGTGGATATAAGTTGTTTGAAAAAAAAATTCTGACGTTGCTCCACTTTAAATTTCTTCGAGAAAATTTTTTTACAGATTTCCACCCAAATGATGTATACAAACGTAAGTTACTGTTTCCTTTTGTATTTCCCAAAGTTTTAGAGCGATATTTTAATTACAAAAAGAGTAAATCGTTCCAAAAATAAAGATTAAAAATCGACCATTAGTTTGGTCACGTGACTCCTGTTAGACATGCCCTTAAAAACTGTTATTTTTTATTCAAATTCATAAAACTTCATAATTATTCATTTAAAACCTTAATTTTTCATACCTTGTAGTTTTCTATGCCGAAACATTACAAAATCTATAATTTTCTACAGTCATTTGTAAAATCGTTTTAACAGAACGTTGTAGTTTATCTTAAACATTTGTTTGTATTGATCAATAATTATACAAGAAATTTTTTACAAATTAGTTTTCGACCAGTAAAATGTGTTGAAATTTAATAAAATTTACTGGATTTTTTAAAAAGTTGACCTGGAAATTCTTGAAAAGTCATGGAAGTTTGAAACCGGGCTTCTGTAGCAACCCAACTATTTAAAAGTCTTTGGTTTCAACTGAAGCCTTACTTTTATTTTTACAGGGATGGAAAAATTGCTCGGTGAACAATTCAGCAGCCCCAAACATCGCATGCCAGCAGAAGAGAAGGCAGATTTGCAATTAACTCAGTACCAATCAGAAGCAACGGCTGCTCTTGATCATTGCCCCTTACAATGGTGGTCCAACAACGCTGCAAAATGTCCACATCTTGCAAGATTGGCCCAAAAATATAACTGCGTTCCAGCGTGTTGTGCACCTCCATGTCGAATTCCAGCTGAAGCACAAATCCTTTACGACACCAAGCGCGCTGCTCTACCTCCTCATCTCATTGACAAGATACTTTTCCTTAACGGAAACTACTCCCTACCGGATTAATGGAACTTTTTATTTTCTTATTTCAAATCTATCGAAATCAGCAAGGAATATGTAAATCGCCGAAGAAAATTGAAACTAGATGTAGACTCTTTTGTACTTTTTTTATTGGACCCCTTGGCCTCTATACTGTTGCTGTTTACATCTTCGCTTGTTTTTACTGACGAATTGCAAAAAAAAAATTTCTTTTGATTAATAATTACTATATCTATGCTATAGTATTATGCTACACAATTTGCTTACGAAACTCGATATGTTTTAATATCGCTGAACTAATTATTGTTAGAAAGTGAGGAAAACAACATCAGTTCTGAAGTAGATCAAGTCAAACTACATATATTTATTTTCTAATAAAATAAAGCTGTATATATGGTAAAAAAAGACCTAAAGTATTTTTGAAATGCGTGGGGGCGTAAGTGTGAATGTTTTAAAATTGTTCATAAGCGGAATTCATGAATGTTGCCGTTACCACTTAACATACTTAAGTGTATGTACTTTATTTTATCATGTATTCAAAATATTTTTGTCTTGAAATCAAAAGAAGTGTTTATGAATTGACATCAAATTTCCTATATTCATTTGTGCGTAGAGATTGTGCATCCTAATTTTATGAAAAGATGGTGTTACTGTTTGTAAATAATCGATATTTTTAATACCCGATCATCTCTCAAAGATCATCTTTATGTGGAACGATATGTGAATTGCGAATGTTTCGTTTAATAATATTAGGTTCTTGGTACTGAATGTGTTTTGTTACTTTTTGCTGTCGGCCTAGAACTAAAATAGAATTTATTTTGGAATGAAAATAATATTTTATTCAGTATTGTGAATATAGTATTTGATGTTTTTCTATGGAAGACTGTGTTTCTGCATCCAAGTTAAACTTTCGTAAAATCTCGGGTCTCCGACTCTCAGAGATGCTCTCTTGTAAAAATAGTAGTATAAAACGGCAACTGGAAATAAGAAGCAGTCAGATATTTTCGTACTTTCAGTAAAAAAAATGAAATCGCGAAAAATTGTAATTTTTTAATAATTAATTTAATTCAGAAGTGTAATTTCAGATGTTTTCAATTTTCAGTTTTGAACTCTTCCAAATAGGAAATTGAAAAATGAACGTCCAAACTAAAAAACTCAATGTTTCATAAATAGTTTTGAATATTTGAACGCTCCAGTTTCAATTACTTAGATTTCTAAATTTCCATGTTAAAATAGTTGAATTTTGAAAAACGTAAGATATAATTCAAAATTAAACAATTTTAAGTTTCCAATTTGCAATCGTAGAATATGGAAATTTTTAAGAAAATTTTTCCAGAATAAAATTTTCACCTGCTTTGTGTATGAAGTAGAGACTATGAAGACCTCGTGTCCAGTAATGACTAAAAGGAGTTGGCCAATGCAATGACATATGCCAAGAATGCAATCCTATGCTCAAAATTATGTAAATGACACATAAAACGAGAGTCACACGAAATTGTGCGTAGAGCAGTTGTATCAATCCTATCTAAAATGAAAAATCAAATCATTAGCATCGACGTTTTATTAAAATAAATAATATTCTATTTATATATATTTTGAAAAAATACGTGATTTAAATTTCGCGCCTGAATCAAATAAAAAATCGTGACGTCACTTTTAAACTCCGAAATAAAAAGAATTTGTTATACATTTGAAAAAAACAATTTAACAAAATTGTCTAGTAAATTTTATTTATAATTGTTAATATATTTTTTACCTACTTTGCTCAAAATTATTGAATAGTTGAATTGAATATCATTTTTTATTTTATTTACCTGAAAAATGTAGGTTGAAAAAAAACTCACAAGAAGAACAGTCAGGGCAACAATTAAACAAAAGTCTTGTATTCTGAAATGTTAATTCATAAATTTAGTAAACAAATATATTTATTTCGATCTGAAATATTATAATTATATAAACTGACTTACACATAAAGTACGAGTAAATCCACTGGACTTGGTCTGGCAAAACTAGCAAAAGAATTAATGCAGATATCAAAAATTAGTAGAAGATATTGCATAAATAATATCACAGAATACCTTCTTTGTGTTAAAATATTCATTTATGCGAGTAATCAAAGAAAAAAGAGAGTGAGGTTAAAGTTGTGATTATTTTTGATTTGTTTTGTTATTCGATTTGAAACGTTCCCATAGCAACGTCAGCAAACTTATACCAAGGAGTGTTTATGACAATCTCGCACGAGATTTAAAAATAATAATAAAATGAAGTACTTAAATTAAATTCGTTTTTATTGATGTTTGACCATTTTTCAATTCAGAAATGACGTTTTTTTCAACAGAATCAACTACAAACATCTCAGAAATGGTCTTT
>JAUMHM010000005.1:2708855-2749562 GCA_032362435.1 Melikaiella ostensackeni
TCAACCCCTCGCTAGGACCATTTAAAAACTAGCTGTAAATTAGATCTCGGGTGTTTCCACTTTGTTTATATTTATAATAATGAGCACTTTTCTTCCTCATTATGACTAATTAGCAAATATATTTGGAAGTAAAAATACAAAAATACAAGTTGGTCAATCAATTTGTCTCGAATCGAGGATTCTTTTCTATTCCTGCATCAACTTTGAATTATGTTAATGAAAAAAGTTTTACTATAACACTGATTTTAAAAATATTACAAGTAATCATAGATTCCCTAATCTTCAGTGAAATGTATTAATATTATAGGTCAATCGATTCGTCTCAAGACAAGGAATTTTTTATATTGTTGCATCAACTTTGAATTATGTGAATGAAAAAAGTTTTACTATGAAAAACCCATTTTTGAAATATTATAAAGTGCTATAAAAAATTGTAATGATTATTTTTAGAAATCCTTCGGTCAGTTTTTAGATATTAGTGATGAAAATCAGTCCTTCAAATTGCATCAGTTTATATGCAACCATCTTCAAGTTATCGTGTTCACAAGAAAGTGACACTTGCTTAGAACATTGTATTAGACATTTTTTAATTGAGTAACGTTCAATTAAACGAATTTAAAAGTTTTCGAAAATGTTACCATTACAAAGCTACCTCTATGAGGAAGCAAAATGCAATGCCTTTTTCAGGTTCTCCAGAGCATTTTTATAAATTCCTTAATTTTTCCAGATTTTCAGCCTTGGTAACTAGACCAAAAGAAAACTAAGCCCGACTCGGGTTTGAGATAAAATTAGAAAATGCTTTGACAGTCACCATTTCTCTCCTGAGGATGGCCAACTGGGTGTCAAGGGTGGTGAGTTGTCTCGCAGGTGGCGAGGGTCTTGAGCCGGATTGGGTTACATTCGTTGATGTTTTTGCGCTCCTCTGAGTCTTACTCGATGATCTTGTCGGAGGTGGAGGTGGTTCACCTGCTTCTCCCCTCCCACTGTTGAGATTGAATCCACTGAGGCTCCGTGGCAGAGGCGGCAATCCTTGGAAGGAAGACATCGCTATCCTCTCGAGTATACTGTAATAAAAATGAGATTACCGTTATAATAGGAGCCACGAGGTGCCTGGTTGGTTCATTCGTTCGAATTGATTGCTCCTTCTCGGAAAGAAAAACTATCAAAACCGTGACTCATCATGCTTAGCAAGATATCTTGTTTTGCGACTATTTCTGACTATTTCGGTCTTATCGTCACCGAGTTCCAAGTGCGGTTCAGAAAAATCTGAGGGAAAATCCTTTAAAAATAATAGCGAATGGAAACCCAGGGTGTCTACTCAAATCCTTGGGAAAAAATACCTGACAATTTCAAGTTTTTTCCAGGTATTTCTAGATTTTTCTGGAAAAAATTTTCCTTAATAAGGAGCCATTCAAGTATTTTTAAAGCATTTTTAAAGCAATCGAAACTACTCCCTTTCAAATTTAAAGCATTACATAATACTTGAATAACCCAAATTTATTATCCACTTGTGAATGGTTAAATTTTAAGCAATTAACATAAAAAATCGGAATATGTATGCAATTTTGCGAGTTTATTAAAGATGTTTTTTTTCAATCATTGTGAATATCTAAATGGGTAAAATAATTAACTTTTTTGTTAAAAATTAATATTTTCGGGTCAAAAATTTCACTGTTTTGTACAAAATTGGTATTTTTGGCTTGACATTTCAACACTTTGGTAAAAATTCCACTATTTAGTTGAAAATACAACTATTTGGTTGAAAATAAACTTTTGTGTCATAAATTCATATTTTAAGGGTTGAAAATTCAACTCTTTTATTGAAAATTCGTCTTATAACTTTAGAAATTCATCTCTTTTGATAGAAATTTCTTTTTTTTTTTTTTTTTTGAAAATTCAACTGTTTGACTGAAAATAACTATTATGTTGAAAATTCGTCTTTTTGGTTTGAAAACTTGTCTCTTTTGGTAGAAATTTCATATTTTTTGGTTGAGGATTGAACTTTTTTTTTACAATTCAACTATTTGGTTGAAAATTAACTTTTTTTTGAAAATTCATATTTTCGGGTTAAAAATACAACTGTTTTGGAGAAAAGTCGTCTTTTTGACTTGAAAATTCAACAATATGGTTGAATTTTTTTTTATTTCTTGACCCAAAAATCTGTCTTGTAGAAAATAACTTTTTTGTTGTAAATTCATATTTTCAGATTAATAATTCAACTACTTTAGAGAAAACTCGTCTTCTTCATTGAAAATTCAATAATTTGGTTGAATTTGTTTTCTTTCATGACCGAAAAAGCTTTCTTGGTTAAAAATTCAACGACTGTGTTGAAAATTCGTATTTTTGGTTAAAAATTCAACTTTTTGGTAGAAAATTAATTTGTTTTGGAGGAGGATTCAATTATTTTGTTGAAAACTCATCTATTTATTTGAAAATGTAAGTGTTTCGTTGAAAATCAACTTTTTTCTTGAAATTTCACATTTTCGTGTTGAGAATTCAATTCTTTTGTTGAAAATTCGAGTTTTTGGTTTACAAATTTATCTCTTTTTATAGAAATTTCATCTTTTTGGGTTAAAAATGCAACTGTCTGGTTTTAAATAACTCTGTTTTGGTTAAGGTTTTAAGTATTTTGTTGAAAATAAAGTTTTTGGCTGGAGACTCATATTTTCGAGTACAAAATTCAACTCTTTTGTAGAAAATTCGTCTTTTGGGTTTAAACATTTATCTCTTTTGGTAGAAATTTCATCTTTTTGGTTAAAAATGCAACTGTTTGGTTGAAAATTAATCTGTTTTGGTCGAGAATTCAACTATTTTGTTGAAAAATCAACTATTTGGTTTAAAATTACATTTCTGATGAAAATTCATATTTTCGGGTTAAAAACTCAACTTTTTTGAAGGAAAATCGTCTTCTTGACTTGAAAATTCAACAATTTGATTGCATTTTTTTCTATCTTGACCGAAAGACTTACTTGGTCACAAATTCAAATTTTTTGTAGAAAATTAATCTATTTTAGTTAAGGATTTAACTATTTGATTGAAAATTAACTTTTTTGTTAAAAGTTCATATTTTCGGGTTAAAAATTAAACTGTTTTTTATTTGGAATTTGATTTTTTTTTTTGAAATATCAACTATTCCACATTTGGTTGAGAATTCATAGTGTTTGGTTAAAAATTCTACTACTTGGTTGAAAGTGAGAGTACATCGTCAAAAAATCATGTTTCTTGTTGAAGATTCATCACTTAAGTTGAAAATTCATCTTTATGGTTGAAAGTTTAACTCTTTTGTTGTAAATTTGTCTTTTTGGATGAAAAATAATCGTTTTTGGTTGAGGATTCAACTATTTTCTTGAAAATTCATCTTTTTCGGTCGAATTCAAGTGCTTTTGGTTTGAAATGTTTTTTGGTCGAAGTATCAACAATTACATTTTTCGTTGAGAATTCCTCTTTTTTGGTAGAAAATCAATCTTGTATTTATTTAAATTCATTAATGTGTATAATTTAGGAAGTTTTGACAAATGATTACAGGAAATTGTTAAATATAATAATAATCACCATCGAATGACTAAATAAATTAATAATACTGAAAAACGTAATCAATTATTTCTTAAATGGGTTCCTACAGTACATGAATTTGAGTAATAATTGAAAAAAATATATTTTATTTTCATACTTAAAATTCAGTGCATATTTAACATGTTAATACTTTGAACAAAAGACATTTTCCTAAGAATTGTGAAAATGATACAAAGAAGTTTGATTTAAATTAGTATAAATCCAGAACTATAAAAGTTATTATTACAAATGAAAATCATTGTTGTGTAACTTTATATTAAAAATTTTTTTTAAATTTAGCACGCTCGAAAAAATTCCTCGAAATTTCTAGGTTTTTTCGAGGTATATAAAAATTCCCTGATAATCCCAGATTTTCCAGGTTTTCCAAGTGAGTAGACACCCTAAAATCGACCTTTTCGTTTTTAATAATCGATAAAATATGATAATTGTACTATAATTTATGTATGTGCTTGTTAGGATGACATTGGCACACTTCCTGGCGCATTTGCAGTGAGAAATGCATGTTATTATTCTCAATGGAATGGATTTAAAAGGAAGGTGGAAAAATGGAGTAAAGTTACTTCAAGTTTATTTTTGTCTTTTGAAAGCAGAGGTCTGTAAGTTTAGACTATAGAGTCGGCCTTGGTTATACGTAATTTGGTCTGAGAAAAATATCGGGTCATGAATATTGATGATTCACGGTGATCGTTGGTTATATCTTTTTTTTTTAGTTGTAATGTTATAAAAATATCAATTTTGAACGTTGATATTTCGAAATTGTCCCATTTAAAATTATTTAATTTCGAAAGCTTCAAAGTTGAAATTGCTCAATTATTAATGTTTCCAGTTTGAAATTGTACAACTTCGGTGTGCATTTGCCTCTCAAACAGCCGCAACGTGCATAGTCTTGAAGTCTAGTTTTGATTTGTGAACTTTTTGGGTGTTCCTTTTTCAGTACACCAAAAATTTTCATAAGAAAGTAGATTTCATTTCGATCTTTTAGAAATTTTAAAAGAGAGACATTAAGCAAAGATATGTTCTAATCTGCAGGGTTGCCTATAAATACCATTCAGATATCTTTTAATTGAGGTAAATGATTAACTCAATTTACCAAAAGATATCTATTTTTATTTAAATATAGTATACAAATTTGATCGAGTTAGCAACTTTTAGAAATGTGTCAATTTGGATTTTTACCTATTTTTATTTTGAAAAATAGAATAATCTGAATTGATGAGTTCTAAATCAACTTAAGAATTTTTAACATTTTAGTTTCATATTATATAATTTTTAACGTTTCATTATAAATTATTAATTTTGATACGCCTTAATTTTAAATACGATCAATTTATAAAATTGTCTACTTTCGAATATTGGAATTATAAACTTTCAGTTTATCATTTTTTATCGGAAATTTTTCAATTTTTAACTTTTTCCACTTTGAAATGCTTTTTTTTATTTTTATAATTTCAAACGATTTAAATTTGAAACCAAACAATTTTAACGTATCTATTGAAAACATTGTTCAATTGGTTCAATTTTAAATGCCCGAAACTTAAAATTATTTAAAAAATGAATTTCAAGTGAGGCACTGAGAATGACAACTAGTTTAGGTTATGACCTATCGATAAATGTTAAAAATATGTAACCAAAAAAATTTCATTTTGCAAGCAAAATGGTTAAACTTGAGATGGTTGTGGAGAAATGAGTATGACAAGTGGGTAAAGCCCACTTTGTTTTTCCTCCCTCTCACTCAAAAGTGATGAGTAGGATTAAACTTATGTTTTCTGTCTCGTATGATGTTTCTTTATAATGAATGATCACTTTCAAACGCTTTTCAAGCTTCTTATAAACTCAAAACATGAAAAAGTGCACATTTAAATAATTGAGAATGATAACTAGGTAAAGTCCATTTGGTTTTTCCTCCCTCTTTCTCAGAAGTGATTTTAGTAGACATTTAGTAAAAAATTATTATTAAGAACAATTATTTAAAATAAAATTGAGCAGACTTACTCGTTTGTTACTAGAAACGTTTATATAAGCAGTAAGTGTTACTCAAGTGTACGCAAGAAAATTATAAAAGTATAAAGATTTTTCATGACTAATAAGTAAGTGAATTTTCCTGTGATCCTCACACAAAAGGTTAAAGAAGTTAGTGTTAGCTTATACAATGAAATATTCAGTTTTATGTAACTGTTGTTCAGAATGTTCAAATTAACTGAAGATTTACTGTACGTTCTTGCAGCTAAGATTAAATTTGTTTCTTAAATTTATTACCTGCAAGTTTCAGGTATAACATTTAGTATATTTAATTTATATTCTACTTTATTATGTTATATATTATTATTATTATAAATATTTTGAAGCTTTCAAAATCTGTAAAATTAAAAAATTTCAAATGAGCAATTATTGGCTTTTGAACATTTTACTTACAAAATTGTTAAACTGCTATCAATTTTTTGAATCTTTTAATTTTAAATTTCTCAATTTGAAAATTATTTGATTGAAAAAACTATACCTTTTAATTGTTTTCAACGGAATTGTCCGAATTTCAAACTTACAATCTATATTTATTCTAAAAAAATTCAAACTCATGGGACTATATTAGGGCTTCTATTTGAAAAACGTACCATTTTTAATGTTTCAATATAAAGTTAATATCAAAATTGTTCAATTTTAAACCTTTTTCATTTGCAATTATTCAATTTTGAAAGCTTCATATTAAAGTTGATATAGGCTTTCAATTCAAAGTTCTCAAATTTTGAAAAATACAATTTAAAAATATTCATTTCGAAACTGTACAACTTGGAACGATTTATTTTTAAACCAAACATTTTTTAACGTCTTAATATCTAAAATTAATTAACTTCAACGTTTTAAATTTAAAAATTTTCAAATCGAAATGTTCGATTTCATATCTAAATTTGAATTTATTTATTTGTTATATGATTTACAAAATCCATACAAAGAATTTCTAGCGTTTTAGCTTAATCTAATTTAATTTTTACAATGTATTATTTAGACTTACCATAAACGTGGAAAAAGCGAAAAAAAGAGTCAACAAATTTTTAAAGAAAATGACTTCAAACTTAGTATATTCAAATTGAACCTTTCAAAATTCAAAATTTTGTATTGAAGACTTAAGGAATTTTGGAATTAGGCATTAATAACTTCATGTCTTTGAATAAGAAAATGATCCAAACTGATTATTTCAAACACAAGACTTTTCTAATTTAAACATTTTAAATTTGGATTTCTTAAAATTGTGCAATTTTCAAATTCCTAGGTTTTTCTACAAGAAGTTTGGCAAAATTCATGGTGAAAAAAAATTCACTGTCAGTTCTTGGTTTCAATTCATTTCATTACTTTATTTTTACCAAAACAGGAATTCAAATGAAATGAAAGAGAAATTTTTGATTATTTCGATAAATAAAGGTGCCTTAATAGGGTGGTCCAAAAAAGCTTATTTTGCTAGAGAGCAAGGATCCCCCCATTTTGTGAGGTTCCCGAAAAAAGAAATTCCCTATTTTTTGTTTGTTAAAAATCAGTCAATATTATCGGCCTTTGAAATTAACATGGGATTTTAAATGGGAACAGCTTGTTTAAAAAAAAAATGGGAAAAACAACTACTTGTGATCAACTTTTTATAAATTAAAGTTTAGTTACGTCTTAAGAAATGTTTAAGGAATAATTTGAACACAATAACTTTTATTTTTGACCTGCCAACCCCCTTGTAGCGTGCCCGGAAAATGCCCCAAAAAAATCAAAAATAGCAATTTTATGTAAAATTCATGCCGAAGACGACCTTTTAAAAAACTTTTTTTGGCATAAATGATTCTTATTCGGTAATACACAATTTTTCAAGTGTCTTAAAACTAATTTTTAATTGTTTAAACAATTATGTTTTTTAAAATACATATTTCTCCCCGGTAAATCGTGAAGTTATTATTTTTCGGGATGAATAGTACAGTTCATGACTGTTAAGAGACATTTTTTTTGTTTAACATATTTTTTAATTGTCTAAACAATTTATATTTCTAAAATAATTTCCTTTTTCTACAAAATCGCGAAACGTTAGTATTTTCTTCAAGTAATGACACAATTAACGTATACTGAGAATACCGTAAAACGAAGCCAAGCGGCGCATGAGGGGTAAACCGGCTCACCCGCAATTTTCTTCTTTATGATTCATCAAATCTTTCTCTGAATAACAAATTTTATGATTAGCAATAGTTTTATTTTTCACAAATACTAAACTTTATTTTTAAGCTTGTTTGATTCAATTTCGTTAGTTATAAAGTATAAAAAGTGCATTCGTATGGGATTCTCAGTTTTGGAAATTTGGTTAGATTGTGTGAAAAAAACTCGTGAAAAAATTTACTTGCAGCAGCTTGTGGAAATTTGTGCAATGGATCATATTTTCTAGCACCCGAATAAGGCTTATGCAAATTTTGACAAAGATACGATGTATTTTTCGTACTGTAGAATGATTTTTGTAAGAATTTTTGTTTTTGTGGGGGAAAGCGGCTCATAGTATTTTATTATAAAGGAAATGTATAACTGTTTGCCTTGATAACCACACCATTTAAAATATCGAAAATACCTTTCACAACGTTCAAAAAGTAGAAAATCTATCAAATTATAAATGTATTGTAATATGCCTTGCTCATGTAAAATATGTGAGGTTAAGAATGAATCTGGTTATGTTCAATATAAGAATACGCAAATTATTTGACGTTGCAATACATTTTGATAGCTTTATTTGCTTTTAAATGATTAGAGAGCTTATAAATAATTACTTTTTCTGTAAAGGTTTCCTTCGAAGCACTTTGTTTATATTCATTTTCTTTTTGATAAGTGAGCGACTTAGCCCCACATTGTGGGGTAAAGTCGCTCACACTTCAAGGGATGATAAATAGTTGTTTATGAATTGAATGTATGTCTGTGTTTTATAGTACGAAAGAGGACCAGATAGGGATTATATATTTGAAGCATCAATACCTAATTTAAATTCCTTCTAGCACTTTATTGTAAAAAACCGAAAAAAGGCGCCGCTTAGCCCCATTTTACGCCATAATTTTTCCGTTTAAAACATTATGCAATTATTTAAACAATTTCAATTTCATTAAATAATTTTTTCCCCTGACAATCGTGAAAAGCTAGTATTTTCGGAATTAATGATACAGTTAATGAATGTTAAGAGTAATGTTTTTGTGAAAGACAGTTTGCAAATTACTGAAACAATTAATAATCATTCAAATGCCTTTTCATAAGAAAGGTGGTTAAAGTTCTAGTTTTTTCGAATCTCTTACACTATGTCCCTTATTATTCGGTATTTTCTTATTTTAGAAACTAATAAACAAATTGTTTAAAATATTCATTTGCTGAAGTTTATAAAATTCTGTATGACTGTTGTCAGTAAAAAGGTTTAAGATAAATTCAGAAGCAAACCTTTTTTGCATTAATATGGGAATATCAGGAAATTTCGAAATTGGGTTTTTGTAGCAACCCTGAATACGAATAATTATGGATGATTTAATTCTGTACGTAATTTCTTTATAATCATAAATTAAATACTTTTCCAGACAATTTATGTTTTGACTTCGTATATATAATTGTTAAACTTTAAAAATTTAAACCATTAACATCTAAATAAATATTTTGATTTCAAACATGGATAACCTTTCCTTCCTGACATGACTCATTTCCCACCATTAACTATTTCTTCCAAATTTTGAAATTTGGATTCCTTAATATGAAAACTGTCCTTGAAAATCTGCTTCACTTTATCAATGTTATCGGTATTTTCTTATTTTAGAAACTAATAAAAAAATTGTTTAAAATATTCATTTGTTTAAACGATGATTATATTAAATTCTATTGGTATAACAAAAGTCTAGCTCTTTTTGTTCTTAAAATAACTCCCGTAGATTATTGGAACCTGTGAAATGAAAGTAATTTGTATGTTATTTGTTCCTAAATTAAATAACTTAAAACGAGCAGTGAAGTAATTTTTTAAATTATTCATTTATTTTAAGTATTGGATTACAATGTTGACTTTTGAAACTAGGGACTTGAAAGTTTATACGGCATTTCGCGTGACAATGTACTTTTGTTGCTGTCTGGGAATTGGTAACGAAACCGATCTGAAGAAGTAACTATCCATAACTTACTGAAAAAAACGTTTAAACAAATACATATTTTAAGTAATCAGGTTATAAGTTCTGAAATAAAAAAATACTGCATAATAAGGGACACAGTGTAGGAAATTTAGAAAAACTAGAATTTTTTCCACCTTTCCTTTCTTTGGTCAGGGGAATGGAAAACTGCAGAAAACAAAAACTCCCGAAAGCAGCCGGTTACTGACTTTCACCAAAATATTACTCTTAAGATTCGTTAACTGTATCATTTATCTCGAAAATACTAACTTTTCACGGTTTTTAAGGGGGAAAATTGTTTAAACAAATTCAAATTGTTTAAATAATTTGCAAAATATGTTAAACAGACAAAGTTTACACTCAATATTCGTTATTTGTGTCATTACTTGAACAAAACACTAACTCTTCACGATTTTGTGGAAAAAATAAATTATTATACAAATAGAAATTGTTTAAGCAATAAAAAAACATGTTAAACAAAAAATACAATACTTAATATTCATGAACTATATCATTCATCACGAAAAATAATAAATTTTCACGATTTACTGGGAAAAAGATTTGTTTTAACAACTGAAAATTAGTTTTAAAATACTTGAAAAATTATGTATTACCGAATAATAATCATTTATGCCAAAAAAGTTCTTACAAAGTCGTCTTCGGCATGAATTTTACATAAAATGGCTATTTTTGATTTTTGGAGCATCTTCCGGACACAATTCAAGGGGGTTGGGGGATCAACATTAAAAGTTATTGGGTGGAAATTAATTCCTGAACATTCCTTAAGACGTGACTGAACTTTAATTTATAAAAAGTTGATAACAAGTAGTTGTTTTCCCCATTTTTTGAAAAATGAGCTTTTCCCATTTAAAATCCCACGTTAATTTCAAAGGCCCGGGGGCACGGGTTAATATTGACCGATTTAAAAAAAAATATGCAATTTCCATCTTTGGGAATATCACAAAATGGGGGAGGGGGGATCATTGCTCTCCAGCATCAACAAAATTTTTGTGATGCATTTTTGGACCACCCTAGTGTTCTAAAGGTACAATCTCAGAATTTGTTGAAACTCAATTCTGACATTATGTCTTCACAGCATATTATTTCATAAATGGTTAACTGCCTCTACCCAATTTATTTCTTAACCGAATTAATTTAAAATATCCAAAAACAATAAGATAAATTTTTGATTGCCTCCTAATTAATAAAATTGGATCCCTGCATCAAAAACCTGAAGAGTAAACCCTGTTTTCTCCTGATCCAATCATCCCAACTCAATGTTTACATCTCTTAATCATGACCTAGTAGAATCTAGTCCAATGCAAATCCCGATCATAATTCATCCTCGCCCCGGTGCGAAAGTTGGCTCAAACTTCCCATCCTATTCAAACTCAAAAATTCACCATCGCCCTCTGACCATCTTGAACTCACGTCACGTCCCTCAAATCGCCGCTCTCTTTTGTCGCGTGGCGAAAGTTGTTTTACTCCTAAGAGTAACCGGCGAGTTGTACAATCTACAGTCTACTCTCTCAGACTCTACCTGGAAAAATCGAGGTCGCCGAACTCTACCTCGTCCTCGAGGTGGGCGAATCCGTTGACACGATCGCTGGCTTCGTCACCCGAGAGGGTGATTTGCGTCGACGAGTAACGGACCCCAGCTTCCAGCCAGTCCTGGTGATGAATATTATCACCGTCTTCATTAAAAGCAACAGCTTTCCTCTCCGGTTCATCAACAATCACCACCGTCGCTCCGTTATCACTCAAAATACTTTTATTCTCGTTACCGCTTCCATCGTTCGTCATCGTACCATTCGACGATGATGAGTCCAATCTCTGCCTTGGCTTCAAAGGAGGCGTGGGTCGACCCGCGACCCTCGCTTCTTCACCAAACTTCAACTTCCCAGCTTTAGATTCTCTCCTTTCTTCACTTTGAACAACATTATTCCTTGCTGGAACAGGTGGTCTTAGGTTTCTTCGCACCTGAGGTTTGGGACCTTTGAGAGGTTTCAATCTTTCACCGTCAGGACAATTGGGCCCATCAACCTCGTCCTTGTTTTTACTTTTAGCCCTTTCCCTAGCCTCGAAGCTCATTTTTTGGGAACGGAATCGAGGCCTCGAAGGATCCAGGTGAATGTCTCCCAATCTGATCTCTTTAGCCTCTTGTCCATGCTTCTCGAGGTTTTTGAGACGGCACTCCTCCACTAATTCATAAATTTCGTTCTCCAATAGGCTTTCAACACTAGGTCTCCGACTTTGACGCGAGGCTTCTATCTCAGGATAAAACCCCTTAACTTCTGAATCTTGAGTTCCGGAATTAGATCTCGTTAGAGCTTTGGGTTCTTTTTTAAAGTTTGATTCAACACTAGCTCTCCGACTTTGACGTGGGGCTTCTATCTCAGTAGAAGATCCCTTAACTTCTGAATTTTGAATTCCAGAATCAGATCTCTTCAGGACTTTGGGTTCTCCCTCAAAGTTTGATTCAATCTCCTTCTTCTGCAACTTTTTATTCGAATCAAAATCTTTCGGTTCCTCTTCGCTATTCAGTTTCGTCACCTGGCTTCTGGAATTAGATATCGTCAGAGGTTTTGATTCCTTTTCGACTTTCGGTTGCCTCTTCACCTGGATTTTGGTATTAGGTTTTGGTTCCTCGACTTTTGATTCTTTCTCAAAGTTTGATTCTCTCTCGATCTTCGGCAACTTTGCATTCAAATTTGTAACCTGCCTTCTGGAATCAGACCTCGCAACCGGTTTTGATTCTCCCTCAACGTTTGGTTCCACAATCTTCTCTTTTTCCTCATTTTCTTCAACTCTTTCCTTTTCCTCCTCCCCGACTTCCTTGCTCGATTCGTAAACAACGGTCCTCCCGGCAGTTTTGGCTGCAACCTCTTGTTCTCCAGACCTCCAGGGTTTGGTATTCGGAGGCGGAGGTGCCTGTCTCGTGGGGCAGGGAGGCCTGGGGGACCTCTTCAGGGCTTCAGCGACAACCTGCCTGCTCGGCCTTGGAGGCACTGGAGGAGGATGTGGTCTCTGGGAAGCTGCGAGCTGCATTCCGAGGCAATCATCAACAAATCCGAAGACACTGTTTGAAAGCCCCAAGAGTCTAAAGACGTTCCTCGTTTTTCACGACTCGCTGCTTCTGGCCTCGTCGATCGCTGCTGGAAACTGAGGCACATAACGACACAACAAAAGAAAGCTTAGTAGAACTTTACACAACACAAGATAATACAACACTGATGATTCTCTATTCCGAAATTGTTATCTGGATTGATAAAAGACGTAATGGGGCATTATCGCGACATTGGAATCATCATATTGGAATCTCCTAGTGTCCTTGTTTACCGGGAAAGCCAAGATTCGTCACTGGCACCAAGCTGTTCAGGAGAACGGTTGAGTTCTTGTTAATGGAAACATATCATTAAGGAAGGATACTTTCAAGATATCCTTTTCAATTACAGTTTTGCGTTTCTTTTTCGAACTTTGTTTGCAAAGAGTTTATCTCTCCCAGACTTTTGGAATTTTCTCGGAATTTTTTTCTTTTGTGGATGTTTAAAGCCGAACGCGTTTATCGGTCTTTCTCTCTCGTTCTCGGTGAAAAGACCGACTTGAACTGACTCCGCGATCCCACAAACATCCTTCGCGTTCGGGAGACCACGTGACTACCGAGCGGCATCAGGTAGTCGTGTTTCTCATTCCGGGAGAGACGTGAGTGTAGGTGTGGGTGTAGGTGTATATCAAAGTCGGCAGTATCGTCGTAGTATCGCGTGAGAGAGTGAACCCGACGAAGAAGGGGACGGGTCCCATTAGGTATCCCTGCCTTCTCCGCATGCTGGTTTTATGTTTACCAGGATCGTGTCGTGTTTAAATTGAACCCTGCTTTCAAAGTCTTTTACAATTTTGTATTTATTTTTATTCAGGCCTATCATCATTCCTCCTTCCTCATTCACAGTACTTTTTTTTAGCAATATAGAAAACCAGGGTTGCTGTAGGTCAGGGAATTCTGGAAAGCAGGGAATTCAAAACTTTTCAGGGAAATTCAAGGAATGTTAGGGAAAACCTGAAAATTCAGGGAATTTTCAATAAACTGAAGTTTATAAAATTCTGTATGACTGTTGTCAGTAAAAAGGTTTAAGATAAATTCAGAAGCAAACCTTTTTTGCATTAATATGGGAATATCAGGAAATTTCGAAATTGGGTTTTTGTAGCAACCCTGAATACGAATAATTATGGATGATTTAATTCTGTACGTAATTTCTTTATAATCATAAATTAAATACTTTTCCAGACAATTTATGTTTTGACTTCGTATATATAATTGTTAAACTTTAAAAATTTAAACCATTAACATCTAAATAAATATTTTGATTTCAAACATGGATAACCTTTCCTTCCTGACATGACTCATTTCCCACCATTAACTATTTCTTCCAAATTTTGAAATTTGGATTCCTTAATATGAAAACTGTCCTTGAAAATCTGCTTCACTTTATCAATGTTTCATAACGCATAACGCATAACGCATAACTGACTCATTGTATTCAAGATATCAAGTTTCAGAAGTGGCATTCTTTAATAAACTTCTTTTGCGCTTGATAATTACTCGAACTCATTTTCTTATGCAAAAGAGTTAAACGATTAACTTAATTTGCATTTTTAAATAAGAAGCTATCGAACAAAAAGTAAAAGTAACTGGCTAGATTGCAATATAATCGTTTTTTGTTTTGTTTAATGCAGTGTTGTTTTCTTCAGACACTGTCATTACAAGCAACCATGACGGTACATCATCGGTATAAGGAATGTGTCAATTTATAAAATATCAACAATTTGCTTAAAACGTTTACATAAATTTCTATAAGCATCACGTAACAAGTTTGTACACTTTTCTGGTGAAACACAACATTCTAGATTAGATTTTAAACTTTTGTTTGCATTGCAAAATTTAAAAAAAATCAATAAATCTTTAAAAATACTCCTAAATATTTTATAATTTGAAAACGCTTTAATTAAAAAGCACCTAAAATAAAATCCATAACTAATTTTACATCTTCCAAATTTTCAAGACTTCAAACTTAGTGACAGTAAATTTAAAATGTACGCTGGTTTTGAACACATCAAATAAAAAATTTGACAGATTTCGAAGCTGCAAGGCGTGCATTAAACGTTCTACGATTCAGTTGAAAAACTGAGTATCTCAGACACGTTCTGACATGAGTGACATCGTTGTCACGTATAATAGTCAATTATCAGTGCCTTGCTAACGATAAACACGGTTCGCCGTTGTTGGTTAAATACCGGCTAGCTTAATTAAATTGGTGACCAAGAATTAGATGGCCTAGTCAGTTAGTTAAAAAGCTAAATACGATCGCAACCGTTCTTGTCGAATTACGTCACATCGTCTTAGTCCTCTTCGAGGTCCTCTTGCCTTTCAGTCAAGACACTTCACGAAATTGGCAATTATTCAGAACTGCTACTTAATCACCTGTTCAGAATTACGATAATGAAAACGAGTTTTTCTTTCAAATTTCGAAGACAAAAAAACTAGTTTGCACTGCGATGTGATTTAATGTGAATAGATTGAAATTCCACTTGCTAATATATTCAAAATTACACTTAATATTCTTTATAAATATTTATAAAGTCGAGAATTTGTAGAACAAAAGCAGTCAATTGTAATTATTGGCAATTTTACAATTTGATTGTTTTTTTTTATAAAAAGTTTGTAAGCCTGAATTTGAAATTATTCCAATCTAAAGATGTATCATTTCAATGCATAAATAGTTTAATTATTAAGTTATTGTTCTGAAACTGTAACAATTTTTTATTGTGTTCAATTATTCAGGCTTCAAACTAATGAAATGTTCTAAAAACTTTCAGATTGAAACTTCTAAACTTGAAAATCTTCGCTTAAAGTTTTAAATTTTTCCAATTTTGTACTATTTAAATTCTTCAAAATATCGAAAGCTTTCAAACTGAAATTGATATCTTTAAAGCTTTTTAAATAGTATTCAGTGTGAACGCTTTCAAATCGAAAAAAATAGCGTTTAAATAATTCTGAATAATTACAAGCATATATCTTCGGATCTAAATCATCGAAATTTCGAAAGATTTATGTACTAATGGAAGGTGTAATTTATTTTTTTTTAAAAACGCTCCTGGGTAAAAATTCTGCATTTGTCGAATTCAAATTCGTATTCCCTTCAAACTGAGCACTGAAAACTTGAAAACTAAAAAATAAATCATAAACATCCTTGGGGATTAAGAAAATAAAAATGAAGAAATATAGATCCACCTGTTTTGTTGCGTAGTGACACCTGGGGGTTGCTGTTAAAATCAGCTATTCCTTGAATTTCCATTCTTGACGACACATTGGACAAAGATGACTTGCTTGTTGTGAATGTAGCCACTTCATAATGCAGTGTATGTGGAAACAATGAGAACACTGGCCCCAGACTGTAAAATTAACAGAATGCTTACTTCCGGGAGATGTTAAATTGACAAAGTTATATTATCGCGCTTCAGGTTATAACACCTGGCACCCGGGTTGCCGGCAGGAGACGCGATACAACTTTCGTTTATGCCCACGGATGCATTTTGATATATGTGTTTATATGTCCGTGTGCCGAAGCGAGGGGATGTCGAAAACAATCCACACTATCGAGTACGAAGGGTCGGATCGATATTTAACTTCCAGTTGCGCAGATGCAACTTTCATTCAGGCTATTGTGCCACGAGGTGGAGTTATTTCCTCTGATGAAAACACGATTCAAAATAAACAGTTTTAAACCACACCCTGCGAATTCTAGAGAGGTTCAAAGAATAAGTGGGGATAAAAAAATCGATACGGATAATGTTTTGCTATTGCAACAAAGAAAACTTTAACTTTCCAAGTGTGGGGTTTTAAACTTCAGAAAAAAAATGACTCAGTCTTTCCTGGTTTCAAAGATACTGTTGGGATCAAATAAAATTCCAAATTTCAAGTATTTACAACTGAATTATTTTCAATTCAAAGTATCTAAAACTAAAGTACAATAAATGCGTTTACAAAATTGGAAGCGATTTGAATTTAAAATTAAAACATTCAAAGTTTATTTATTAAATTGAAATATAATATAAATGTAATAAAAGTAAAAAAATTGTAATTCAGCTAAATAAGGATTAAAGATATTTGCAAGTAGAGTTTTTTTTAAGCTGATGTGCACTATTTATACTTCCATTTGGTCTTGAATGAAAAGAAACAGATTCTTTTCTAGTATAGTTATTAGCTTTCTTATCGAACAAAGGGAACTTCTGTTTCTCGATGTCCTCTGACAGAGAAGATAAGTTCAAAGAGTTTTAAAAAGCCGAAGACTTCTTTTAAATGTTAAAAGAGCGATGAATTGTATGAAGGACGAAAAATACTTCTTTTAAAAAGTTTAGTCAGGAATGAACAATAGATTTATTATTTATAGCTGCTTGCAATAAAAAATTCTGAATATTTTAAACATTTATATGTTCTTGGAATTGAAGAAATGATGAAATAAAGAGTGAATAAATGATAATCATAAAGTATAAATTATGTAGTTGTTTACCCAAGGGACAATCATCGCCAGGAATTTTACAATCTGGACAACTTGCGTCGAAAGGCATTCGACAAATACCGCAGTTATCATCGTTAGCAATCCAACGCCAAGTAGCTACTCCAGTCCAACCTGCAAAATAAATTAATTTTATTTAAAGATGTTGTAATAGTACTTTTAAACTACGAAACTAGCCGGAAAATACGCAAATTCTATAATAAAAATATAGTGTTATATAATACATTGAAGGTTTCATGTAAATATATTTTTAATTCTTTGTTAAATTAGAATTGAAACATACAATAATTGTGCTTTTCGTTGTATAAATATGGTCTTATTTATTAAAAATTCAATTCGTTTTTTTCATTTGGATTTATTTGACTTAAACAGTGTTTAATTATTTAAATTCTCTAATTTTAGACTTTAAAAAATGAATCGAAACGCTTTTGATCAACAATTACGTTATCTTATCTTATAAATACGTAGTTCCAGAAAAAATTGAATAAAACGATTGGACAACGAAGTAAACAAAATAATCCTCAAACGAGTTATACGCTTACTTTTAATCGATTTGAGGCATTCATAATTCAATATTTTCAAATATTACGCCTTGTGAATTAAAAACATAAATATTGAAGCATTAAAAATTAAAAATTTTCAATTCGAACCCTTCAAGAGTCGAGCAGGAATGAACGATTCTTAATATCTATCTATCTATCTATCATCTTGTCGAATCCCTGGAAATCTTATGTGCTTAAAATTCTGCACGCTCAAATACACGAAACTTTTTATTGTTTTGTAAACTAGAAACAGTGTAAAAATAATGGTTTATTACATTGATAGTAATGCAATTATAAAAGAAACTTATAATACATATTTTTATTTATAGTAGAAACAATATTTCTAGATAAAATAGAATTGGGAAATTATGTTTCATTCATTTGAACGTTCAGAATTTCAGATACATGGAAATCTTTGCAATCTTTTGAAGACCCGTGAATTCTTTTGAATTTTTTTTTAATCCCTTTAGGTTTTTTAAATCATGTGAAAATTCCCTGAAATCCTTTGAATTCAATGGATATCGTACATAATCTCTTGATATCCCTCTAAAACGATTGAGCTCCCTAGAAATCCTTTAAAAAATGTGAAAACCCTCTAGAATTCTTTGAGATTCCGTGAAACCTGTTGAAATACTTGAAATCGCTAAAAATCGGTTAAAATCCTTGAAATTCCGTTAAATATTTCGAAATATTACGAGATCCCTTGATCTCTTTGAAATTCTTTTAAAATCCATTAAAATCTTTAAAATCCGTGACAATCTTTCCGAACCTCTTGAAATCCCTTAAAATACTGTAAACCCTATTAATGTCTTGAAAAAGCCATTGAAGTTCCTCTAAATCCCTTGAAATTCTTTGTAATATATGGAAAACCTTTTGAAATTTCGTTTAATCTTTTGAAATCCTTGCAATCACTTGAAATCTTCAAAATCGCACAAAAATCACATATAATCCTTGGAATTCCGTGAAATATTTCGAAATATTACGGGATCCCTTGAAATCATTGCAATCCGTGGTAATCTTTCCGAATCTCTTGAAATCTCTTAAAATCCTTTATAATATTCGGAAATCCTTTAAAATTCCGTTAAATCTTTTGAAATATTACGAAACCTTTGTAAGTCTTAAGAAATTCGTTCAAATCCCTTCAAATCTTCGAAATCCAATTAAAATCCCCTGAAATCCTTCAAAATTCGTGAAAATACTTAGGTATCTCTTGAAATCCTTAATAAGTCACTTGAAAGCCCGTGACTTTTTTAAAAATATTTCGAAATCTCAAAAAGACAAAAAGTCGTTTCGCAGAAAAATTCCATTTCGAAAAAAATGACCAGCTATTTAGGTTAGCTTTCAAAAGTCTTCTAATACGCCAAATCGAGTTAAATAAGACTGTATTCTCAATTTTTACCACTAAAAAACTTTTACTACATATTTTTTCAACCTTATCTCACAAATTAGAACCTATTTTCGCTTAAAATTCCAACAAAAGCGGCCAAAAAGAAAACGTAAATAAGCCACCACGAAATATTATACTTTGTGCAAGCCACTCATACTTACTTTTAATTGTGACTTTCATCCTGTTTCTTACGCACACTTGGCTTGCGGAATTTTAGTTATACGAAACACCAATTATCCTTCATCTGTATTTAACACTAAAATATAAAAAGGTTATTATCTTCCAAAAAACTTTCGCGAACCGACATGGACTTCAAAAGATGTGAACAGATGTTCAACTTCAAGGCCATCACGTCAGCGCCTCTAGCGGCAAATTATTTTCCCTCTTCAAATATCAAAAAATTCAAACTCACAATTTTTAGAAAATATAAGGATATATAGTTTTATCATCAAATAATCACAAAGTTTCCAACTTCAACACTATTTCAAAACTTTTCAACTCCTACAGCATAAAAATTAATGCAACTATTAGTCCAAATAGAGTTCAGATAGAGATTAGAATAAAAATACAAAAATTCTAACCTCAATTTTCCATTTTTTAAAATACTTTCACTTCCACTTGTCTTATTTTTATCAAATTTTTTTGATCACAATAGCCTGAGAATTTTCCCCGACACCGAAATCTATCGAATTTCCCCGACCGATTCGTCAGCAAAAATTTTCTGCGCAGGAAAAAAAAACTGGAGACGCAGTTTGCAGCAGTTTGTAGTCGCTGCCATTGTCGCTCGAACATTCGATTGTGTATGGCGTTTGGAGCGCAGAAATTTGAACGGTAGAAAAAACCTACCGTATTTCAACCGTTTTCCCTCAAAGTCCCACGAAATCCAAAACTACAGTTAAGTGCCAAAAGTGACAAAGTGTTTCGTGAAATCGTGAAAGTGAAATTTAGACCTTTTTAGAGGTTAGAAAATGCCCTTGACTTGAGTAGCGGCGCGCCGCTGCAGTCTCGGATGTGGTGGATTTCCCGAGAAGGCAATGTGTTGTCTTCGATGAAATAAAAGGGCTCCTTCTCCATCAAGAGCAAAATTTCTGCTCCAGGTGGAATTGAGCGCGAGTTTCTGTCAACAAAAGTGTCAGTGAAAGATGGCAGCCTGGATTTAAAAGGGGAACATTTTGGTCCTGAGCACCTGCCAAAGTGCCAGTTTCGACATGGCGGGTTTCCGAGAAGAGGACAAGGCCCTTTTCCCGATTCAGAGTATTTCCTCGATCGTACAGATTTTTCAAAACCAGCTGGAGAATAGTTCGGAGCCAGATTTGGTTTTGCTCTCGATTTTGGTGGGAGCGGTTGAAAACTCCCTAACCTGCAATCGTGCATCTGCGTCGCAGGACTCGACTGTTTATGATGAACCGAAATTGCCAGCAGTTGAATTTAAGATTGCGGAAGCTCTTTATACGAAATTTCAGGCGGTGATAAGAGGGGCGGTGGATTTGTCTGTTTATGATACAAAATATGCTACGAGGGAGTTGGTTAAGAAAGTTTCGGATGTCATATGGAACTCGTTGACGAGAAGCTACTACAAGGACAGAGCACATCTGCAGAGTCTTTATAGTTATTTGACGGCTAATAAGCTTGATTGCTTTGGAGTCGCTTTTGCAGTGGTTGCAGGATGTCAAGTTTTGGGATTCAAGGACGTGCACTTGGCCATGTCGGAGGATCATGCATGGGTCGTTTATGGAGAAGATGGATCAGAAACGGCTGAGGTTACGTGGCATGGTAAGTTTTGGAGGTTTTATTATTAATATATTGTTTGGGGAAATGGGAGTTCAAGTAAAAAGTCTACTTCTTTGTATTTTAATTTTCTTTCTTAAATTTAAGTTTTAAGTTTCAATGTTGTCTTTATTTCAAAATATGAAAATATTTTTTTACATATTTGTTTTCTTCAGTTTAAAAGCAAATTTTTGAGGATAAAGATACAGGAGAGAAGTACCGTAAAGTGGGAAATACCCGGAAATTTTTAGAGACCGGTAAGAACCCAACTGTCAGTGAACTTATTTTTTGACCCATTTAATCAGTGCGAATATACACGCATGTATTTTTCCTTTGTGTCCTGGCATTATGTTATTATTACTCAAGTTGCATGATTCTTTTTGATGTATAAATATAATGTATTGGCTGTAAATTCATTTTCGTAGATTTTGAAAAGAAGAATTGATCGAATTACATCAAGTAGTTTCACAAAATTTAAATTTAGAGGTACAAACTACACTCCAAGATACTATTATGCGTCTTTTACTACCAAAAGAAGTTCAAATTTCAGTACCTGTTCAACTGGCTAATCTAGAAGATAATCTACCATTTATACTTTCTAACAGACATAAAATTAAAAATCATTCTAGCCTCCTCTTTTTTTTCATAGCAGAAATTCGATTCTTTTATTAAAAATTAGTTCTTCTAATATAATTTTATCGGTTAATAATATAAACATTTAAAAAGTGATGCAAAGAAGAAATGGAGAAGATTATAAAAAATAAAGCGGAAGAAGATTAGAATACAAAGAAGACAGATACGGAAGTTTTCTAGAATATATCTGCGACTTTCATCAATGGTATTACAATTTTTTAAACAAAACTATTCAGAAAATGTTTTGTAATCTGTATGAGGAACAGTCATCTAACTCTTTTTCTATAATTACAAGAGTTTATAGCATTCCTGATTTGGCTTTTGAAATCCTGTTTCTGTTTGAAAAATTAACTTTGAAAGTAATTTAAGTCACTGTAGTGAGCTTCTTTTTTAGTGTAAATTCTCCAAAAGAATTTCAAAATGAATACCTCCCGAATTTTATAAAACCTTAAGAAACCTTGCACCCTAACGTTTTAATTTAAACACCTTGATTGCCATCAATAACATCTGCTTCTTTGTTCTTAGGGAAAGGAAACGAAGACAAACGCGGGCAGCCAGTGGAAGCAGGTGTGGCTTCTCGATCGTGGCTTTATGTTAATGGCCAGGCAGTAATATGCAATCGAGCAATGGAAGTTGCGACGATTGTCTCCGCAATAAATCCTAGTCTCAGCGCAACCGCAGATGCTGCGGAAGTTGCATTGCTGCAGCAAGAATTGTTGTGGCTTTTATACGATTTGGGTCACCTCGCTAAATATCCAATGGCTCTGGGAAATTTAGGCGATTTGGAAGAAGCAGCGCCTACTCCTGGAAGACCTCCAGCAATTGATCTCTTCCAGGTAAAAATGATTTCCACTTCAACTTTTCCTGTAATTCCAAAAATTCGAATTTTAATTGTAATCATCAAACTTTAATTATAATTTCAGGAAGCGATTCGGTCTGCCAGGAAGTATTATGGAAACGCACATGTTTATCCATACACTTATCAAGGAGGATATCTTTATCGACACGGCTTGCATTCTGATGCTCTTGCTTCCTGGGCTGATGCTGCGGATGTTTTAAGAAAGTGAGTCTAGCTTTTACTATTGACTATTACAGGGCTCGAAATCACGGCACTATTGACACTAATTACAGGGATCACAGTCCGACCGCTTTTTTACCTAATCCTCTTTTATTCCCCTTTCTCTCTTAAATTTCAAAAATCCCCTAAAACACCTAAAATTTAAATTCTGACCCTTTTTCTCATTTTTTTCACGAAGTTTTGATTCATTTTTCTACAATCATAAACAGAAATTTAAGACATTAGAAAACAAGACACTTTCGAAGAGATACTCTTCGATGATACCGATTTCAAGTGAAGTATTTCCTAAACGATTTTTTTGTTGATTTGAAGAACATCGACAGTCAAGAAATGGCTGACGATTCAGTGGAGAAACTAGACCTGAAAGACAAATCAATTCTATAGTTGAAAATCAAAAACATCTAATCCTCTCAAAAGTTGACTTCTTGAAATTGAAATATTTTTAAAATGCCTTTGTCCAGAAAACATCAAGAAAGTCGTAAGCATTAGATGTTAGTAAACAAAATTTTGGAAACCGAAAATAATATGTAAAAAAGTAGCGTATTCGGACCCTAAAAAAGGTAATTAATTTAGAACTGATTGTTATATGGCCAGGTTTTACATGTTAGCAAACTGGATATTTGACCAAATTCTTACTTGCATAATTTTGTTATTTTCCTAATAATCTTTAAAATTTCTATTTGCTTTTACACTATAATCTTTCTGCAGCTGGCATTAAGAAAGGTTTTGAACATCTGATAGTTTTCAACTGATGAAAGTACTTTAGAAAAATAATGTTATTATCTTAAGGAAACAAAAACAGAGAAGCAGGTTTTTCAAATAGCCATTTTTGTGATTTTAAATTGTTTCTTTCTAGCTTACTTATACTGGAATATAATACGCTAGAAAAAAAATTTGACAAGTATAAGGAATCAAGGTGTATCTACTGATAAAAACACATTTAAAAAAATTTTAATATGGGCATTTTTAAATTGTATAGTTTATCTGTTTTTCAATTTTTGATCTTCATGAATTTTTTCTGGTGTACTTTTATCAGTAGAAAGTATTGAGGTGCGTTTAACCAATTTTTAAAGCTTGCTAAACAGAATTTTTTTAAACACAAAAAGTATTGTAGTACGTGGGGAAGTTACTAAGAAAAGGCGCTAGAGGGCACTTGCGTGCAATTTATGAGATACCCATTACACATATGATATAAAAAGTTTTTAACAATAGATAAAATCCCCTTTTATCGCCTTTTTTTATCCATAATTGAAGTGCTAAACCACTGTGATCCCTGCTGAATGACACTTTTTAAAGAGGTGTTATTATTTTGAAAAAATGCCATTTTCTCGTAATTGCCCGCTAATGTCACCATTTCTTCACTTTCCCTTTAAAAATATTTTCGAACTTCGACAACTGGCTAAAATAACATGTCTAACATTTCAAGTATGTACTATAAAATATGTAAAATACTTTAAATTCATATACACTCAACTCCCCGTTTAAGTCCAGTATCGAGAGTTGCCAACTTTGACTGTGAGACTCTTCCAAGAATTTCTACGATGTAAACAGTCAGGGGGAACTGCGTAGCTCCGCTGAGCTCGGCGCCTCTCTCTCTCGGTCCCTCGAACTCCTTATCGTCGAAAGAAGGACATAAGCCGAGGTGCCTTTAATCGGGAGTTGAGTGCAGTCTTTATTATTTTCCATCTTAGGCCTTGGATTACTTGGGCGTTTATCGATTTTTTGAAGAAAAATCATTCAAATCCAAAACGTCCATAATCGAATAATTTCAAATTCGAATACAAAAAAATTAACACATTCAGATTTCAATCGTACTGTTTCAAAGTATAAATTCCAACGAAAGCCTCAATTGCCGATATTATAGTTTAAATTAAATATCCTTCCAAAATTAATTATCTCAAATTGAAAGAGTTCTAAGATCAGTAATTTGATTTAATCACATTCAAAAGTAAAAGATATCAAATTGGAAGCGTTGATGATGAAAAAAGCTTAAAATTGAACAATTTCAAAATTTACCAATATTTTCATTTAAATGACTTCAACAATTAACAAAGCTAAATAAAAGCATCCATCCTTTATAAATATCAAAAATTTTAAATTATAAAGTATTCTGTTTTGAAAATTGTTCAAATTAGAAGTTCTTCTCCAATGAAAAAGAATTCAAAAAGAAAAGATTCGAGTTTGGGAAAGAATGAAGTTGAAATCAAACAGCGGAACAAAAAAATTAAATTTCTTGTTTTTACAAGATGTTGAATTTACCACAAAAAAATTTGAACCTCAAATTTATTCCAAATTAAAAAAAAACCTTTAAGTGAACAAAATTTTTAAACTCAGGCAATCCAAGTTCAAAATGCATTTAAACTATAAACTTGCCTCATTTGAAAATAATACAAGTTGATTAGTTCTACTTTTAAAAAGAAATATTTTAGACATGGGTCAATCCTTTCATTGAAGAGTAATTAAAATATTGGCGTCCATGAAAGACCTGGAATTAGGAAATTGAAATTCTGTACAGAATAAAATCTTTTAGAAATAGTATATATCAATATAATATGGAATTTCTTTACAGTACTGTTTTATTCAGTGGTCGTACCTTGTAAGTTAGAAACAATTAATGGGTTTAACAATAACTTTCATTTGTGCAAATAGGATTTGCAAATCCATAGGATTTCAAGCCAGAAACAAAATTCAAGTTACTACATTGTTTATTATTTTATGTATTACATATAGCGCTTCATCTAATTTACTTCGTTGAGAAAAACAAAAATACTACTAATTGGAGTTTCTTATCTGAAACTTTTACTCTGTATTTCAAAGAAATCAATTTTTCAAAATTTTCTTAATATTTATTTTAGTACTTTAGAACGAATTTTAAATTTGAAAATTAGTTTTTTTACTAAAAAAAATACATAATATGATTATAATTTTAAAATTTTAAATTTTTTTATAAAAATACCGAAAATTGTTTGCATTAAATAATTATTGAAAAGCCCTTTAAATTTGCATTGGTTAATAATTATACAAGAAATTGTTACTAAATTAGTCTGCGACCAGTAGAATGTGTTGAAATGGAAAAGAATTGACTAGATTTTTTAAAGTTTTGACCTCGAATTTTTTCAAAAGTAAACCTGGAAAATTCGTGGAATTTTAAAACCGGACTTCTGTAGCAATCCTGCTTACGTCACGTATGCAAGCATTCTAGTCGATCAGAGGCCTGCATGATTTGTATACCTAAGTTTATTATTTAAAAAATTGCATGCCACTATTGACACTGTAGTTTCGATCTCTGAAGTGAGTCCGAGCCCTGCTATTGATATTTATTTATAATTTTCCTTCCTTTCAAAAATCTCTTTATATCATTTTTCCCAACAGATACGACTATTCGCGAGATGATGGGGAGATTTACAAAGAACTCCTGGAGATCGCGAACGAATTAATTCCCCATGCAGTTCGAGCCGACGAGCGTCTTCTCCGCCAGCCTCGATGTTTCGCACACCTTCTGCGATTTTACGACGGGATATGTCAGTGGGAGGAAGGTGCAAATACTCCAGTTCTCCACATCGGATGGGCGAGGCCTCTGGTCAATACAATTTCAAAATTCGATGCGAGTATTCGCGCCCAGGTCGTTATCGAGTGTTACGAAACAGAAACGAAACTTGAGGAGGAAAGCTTGCAGAAAAGAGAAACGAGTCCTGATGAAACCTTGAACAACAACAACAATTACTACAAGACCAAGGAGAAAGGCAACGCGGCGAGAGATTTGATCAAGAGTTTGGAGTCTAAAGTTCCTGCGACTCCAGCTCCAACGCATCCTAGCATCCAAGCTTTAACCGCTGCTTGTAGTGAAAAAATCCTCAATAGGGATTATCTTCTCCAAGGAGATGGCGAACCTTTCGTTGCTCCTTTGGAAATCGCCCTCACTCCTGCGCCATCTACTTCCCAGGAACTTGTAGTTCCTGAAGTGGTCGTCGATGCAGAGAACGAAAATCCAAAGATAACTCTCTACAGTCAGAAGATGAAGGGATTGAAGGATTTGCTTCTGGCTGAGAAGCTCAACACTCATGCGATTTCGCTGCAGTTGACTGCGCAGAGCCAGGTGCAAATTGGGAAGAAGACAAGGAATGGGGACGAAATTGGAATCAATCAACGGCCCAAGAGGACACGTCGGGATTAATATTACTTCTTGGTAAGTTAACGAAAATAGAAATTGACGAACGAATGAAAGGTTTATCAAAGATCAACAAACTGAAAATTGGATTTCGCTTTTGATCGCGTTACACTCCACTACCTGGAAAATTATACTGTCCTTGTAGGCGAATAGCGACAAGCTGTATACGATTTCCTTTTAAGAATTAATCGGGGAGCGTGAATATTCCCCAAATTCCATTTGACCGAAAATCGAGTTGACGAACAGCCATTTGTCACAATTTTTATTTTTCCGAATTGTTAAGTGACATAACCTGCATTTGTCCTTACTATCAGTTATCACAATTATTATGCCTAATTCTCATTTGGCATAATTTCCGAATTTTTATTCACCGTAATATTTATTTATCCTAATTTATGGTGAATAGAAATTTAAAAATATGAAAATTATGCCAAATGAAGATTTGGTATAATAGAAAATATGTAACTGATGTTTCAGTCAGGTGGCGATTCGAAAAAATAAAAGTTATGACAAATGGCTGTTCGGCAACTTGATTTTCGGTCAAATAAAAATTAGGTTAAATGGAATTTTAGGAATATTCATGCGCCCTGAATTAATCAATTTCGATTCCAAGAAAAGTCCTTCCGAAAGAGTCAAATATTTCGTACCTGCGATAGAAAAAAGCGGAGCGAATCGCAACTTTCGTCCTTTTTTTAAATTTCCGTTACTCTCAGCCAGTACAGGAACCTCTACTTCAACCGAGATGTATAATATTTGTCGTTAGCTCTAGGCTACGTAGAGTAGTTGTAAAGCTGCAAAAATTCGTAGAAAAGTACAAAAAATATATGTAATATAAGTTTATACGTCCCAACCATCCTCAATCGGATCGAACTTCTTAGGATACTTCTCAGAATTGAAAAACATATCCGTGAGGGGGTGGTTATTTAATTCGCAGATTAGTTTATTTATCGACACAGTCGACTTATCAGTGTAATGTGTTTTATATCTACTCTCTTGTTGCACTTTTGCTTATTTATTGAAACGAGTTTTATCTCCAGTGATTTATAATTGCACTATTGATTGCGATTGACAAGTTGTCGTTAATTTTTTTTTATTTACATAAAAAATATGTAGTTGAATCTATATTAGAATGACGCTTTTAAAATCTAGTTAGAGAAACCACAACATTCCACTCCCTAAGTGGTGCAACTTATATAAGTTTTACCTAAAGTATCTTGAGCATCAAATGCTTGCTTATTTTTATAATTATTTATTTACAGATTAATTATAAGTGTCTATTTATCCAAGCTCTATTCGCTATTGAGCGTCGAGATCAAAAACAGAGGGTGGCCACTCAAGGGGAAAATAACTAGAGATTATTAAGATATTAATTGTTTTTAAGCAGATTTAAAAATATTTCGCTTTCAAATGTTTCAAAATTTTTTTAATGTTTCATATAAAGAAATGGGTAATATATTGTTTTTAATTTAGTTTTTTGAGAGATTTGAGTTGCCACCCTGTGAGCAGCTTCTTTTAGTATTCTCAGTTTTTCGAATTTTTTACTTTTAAATGCTTTTTAAATAGAAATAATCTTGCGACTTGGCAACCAGCAATAATCTGAGGCTGTTTTCGTTGATAAAGTCTCGACCCTCTTTTTAATTTCGCTTCTCTCTTATCTTTGCTTTTAAATTAAATACTTCCAAAAGTGGAAATAGAAACTGTGGAATATTGTAATGTTATATGGAGCAGGGTAAATTTAATTTTAATTGCCACGATTTCAATCGGGCTTGCCATTGAACAGTAGTCGACGATTTAATTGATAAGGAAGGTCGTTTATCGTTAAAAAAGAGGCCCGTTACAATATCATCACATATTTATCTAATTACAAACTACATTAGGGTGCTTTCAAAAAATGCTTCTTTTTTTATTCGAATGAATTTTTAAAAAAAAGCAGCGTGTATTTTCTCCTTGGAGGAACAATTCAAATAAAAAAATCAAGCATTTTTTGACAAATCCTTGAGATTAGGAATATAAGGTGTATTTCTAGGAACCGCGCTTTCCAATAGTGTTTTTAATCTTACAAACTTGACTCGACATTTACCCCTACCTCGAACTGTAAACTGCACCTGACGCGAAGTCGCGTTGATTTGAAACTTCACGAATAAATATATATAGATGGTTTGTTGTAGGATAGGGTTGTTGAAAGGGTTGAATATAATATTGCGAATGAATATAATGGTCCGACGATCACATAATAATGAAGGGCGCTATCTTACTGTGATGCTGAATATACTATTATAATGTATTAATATTTTAGTAATAATGAAATCGCAAGGCGGTGAGGGAAAAAGAAATTACTTTTTATGACTTACATTTGTTAGCTGGATTTCACAGATATTTTTCGAATTAAGACACTAGCACATTTTAGTTGTATATTCGCTGTTTTAGTTTTAGAAGAACAGGGTTGCTACAAGACCTGGAAGACCTAGAAAAGTCATAGAATTTTGAAAAAATTCTGTAAAACTTTGAAAAGTCATAGAATTTTGAAAAACGCAGTATCTAGGCACACCGGAAATATTTGGTCTACGCTCAACAAATTTCAGTCGAATGTTAAATTTTCGAAACCGGTCGAAGTTGAGGTGGAATTTTTCCGATTCGATACAAACCAGCGCGTGTTCGAATGTCAAATTTTCGACCTTTAACCCAAGCTGAGTTAGAATTTTTCAATTCGATCGCATTTGGTCCAAACCATCCGCGTGTCGAATGTCGAATCGAAAGTCGAATTTCGGATCGATCAGATTGAAAAATTCTATCTTAGCTTAGTTGGAATGTCGAAAATTTGACATTCGCACCCGCGCTGGTTTGTAGCGAATCGAAAAAGTCGATTTCAGTTTAGAGTGGTTTCGAAAATTCGATATTCGGCCGACTGAATCCAAGAGTCGAATTTCGAGTCAAATTACTTTTGCACATCACTACTAGCCATCCTTTCCAGTTTCTCTTGGCTCACCGAAAGTATTTGTTGTACGCTCACCGAATTTCGATGAACTTAGACTCAATCTTTGAAAAAATGACTCGAATTTTTTTATTCGAACCTGTTTCAAAGTTTTAATAATTATTTAGTGCTTTGCGGTGAGTTGATACGAATTGAAAGTATTATTAATAAAAATAATATGATTATAATTCCAGAATAAAAAAAATTGTAACATCAATGAGAATTGTTTAGAATTCAATTATTATTGAAAAGCCCTTTACATTTGCATTGATTATTAATTATACGAAAAAAGTTGTTGTCAAATTAGTCCGCGGCCAGTAGAATGTGTTAATATTGAATTGAATTGACTGGATTTAAAAAAGGCCTAGGCTTTTTTCAGAAGTAGACCTGGAAAACCTGGAAAAGTCATGAAATTTTAAAACTGGATTTCAGTAGCAACCCTGAAGAAGAAAAATAGAATAAAATGTAATACAATACAATGACTTGAGAAGTATTTCTTTTTCTCTCTCATCCTGAGCCATAAATACGATGAAACTATTCTAGTGATGCAGATGACAGAGCTGGACAGGAATTTAAGAAATGGAAATAATTTGATTTAAAAATTTGTAATATAAGTACAATTACAAATTTCTGAAATGTAATTTGTAATACAATTTTTTTACCTAGCTCTGTGCAAATGTTGGATGTGGACTTCACTGATTATAAATATTACCTTTTGTGGCTTTGCAAATTACTCAACAACTTGAGTCCTGATGTCTTGCCATCGTATTTGTAATTTACTCCATAAGGTATACGAATAAATCTTACAGATCTTGTTTTCTTATATCAGTAGGACAGCAACGCCACAGAAAATCGATGCAGATAACGCGAAAAGTACACTATGTGCAATTTGTATCTTTGAAGGATCTGTTGATAATTTATTGCATCGATTTTAATGTAAAATCAGTTGAAGTCCACATCGCGCTTCTCCTCGTTTATCGAAAGTTGGTGGACAGCGCATGAAACATTGTGTGTGAAGATAATTTTTCAAAGAACTGGTTCTTATGAACAAGGTGGCCACTAGACCGGAAAACCGGCAAATGACTGAATTGAAGACGAATTCAAGTGGCCCCCCTGTAAAAAAGGAGATTATTCCAAGCTTTTATCGGAACGATCTTTTTTTAATAAGTACCTGAAAATTGTAACGTATTGGTTTTGGAAAGCTTGAAAGCGTTTCGATAAACGTACAGAAAGAATGTTTAACGTTAAAATATGAAGAGAATATCGAATGGAGAACAGTATTTTTGTATTAGCATTGAGTGTGGAAAATTTCATAGATTTTTAATATATTTGAGCGGGGACAGTGATTTTCGATTGTCTTGGAGAGTGCGAAGAAAGGTCATAGAACAATTTGAATTTTTCGAAATAGCTAAAGTAAAAACACAAAGTAATCTTTCTCAGTGTCAGGCTCTTTTCCTCACTTGAGCATTTTTCTCTATCCGATAAAAATAAGAATGTTACATGCAGATAAATAATAGGAAAATATTTCCCTTTCTCTGAGCAAGAGCGTTTATTCTCCGCTTTTATTTTTTAAGTCATGCTTAATTGAAAAGACTGCGTGCGATTCTGTTTATAATCAGTTATCCTCTGCAAATTGCTTCCATTGCACATTTTTCTTTTGTGCCATAAATTTCTATATTTGCCTTTATTTCTTTTTATTTATACCAGCTGCGTGTTTGCTTCCGTGTCAGAACTTTTCACCTAATTTATTATTTATGTCTCTAGATTGTTATAAATTATGACTTTTATTATAAGGAATAAAGTTTCTATTTGAAAATTGAAACGAAAAGATGTGGAAATTACCTGACTTACAATTAGAAGTTATATCTGCAGAATTTATCCTGATATGATGTTGAATGTTGTCCCTACGTTTAAAATTTAAAGATTTGTGAGAGGAATTTGAATTTTCTTGAAAGGTTTTGAATGTTTTTATGCAAGCACGTTTGTATTTGTATCTCTATTTTGATAGAAGAGTTTTAGTTCTTCTACGATTTTTAAGAATATGAAGGGTTTGAGGCTGGAATTATGTTTCGGTCTGGAACTCTTTTCAGATAATCCATAATATGTAATAGTTTGAAGAAAATGAATCTACTTCCATGGGGCATTAGAGTGATAAGTTGTTTGCTACTTTTTTATTGTACTTAATACCGCACCAGTGATATGTTACATGTACAGATTGCGTTAACATTGAACCCCCTTTCGATTACATTCTATTCGCAACTTTGAAATATAAAGAAAAAGTATATTAACATAATTTAATGTTTACGGTTTTTAATTATTGTAAAACTTTGATATTTCGCGGTTTTAATAATTTGATAATGCCTGAGTGAAATACAATGTTTTGGGTATGCAATTACCTATACATATTATTATAAGTCTCGAATAGAGTGTAATTGCAGTTATGATTGTTAACTGACAGAACAGTGAGTTGTAAGGCATCATGTCTTGTTTTTCTGTGGATTATAATAAACTATTTTATTCTAATTTCTTCGTCTCTGTAATTTTCCTGTTTGCCCTTTTTTCAGTACTTTTTCAATATTTAAAGGAATATTTTGAATTATAAAGCATTTGAAATTAAAGCAGAAGAAAAATATGAAGATTTTGGCAGGTGAAAAGAATTGGGATTGGAATAATAATAATAAATTGGAATAATAATAATCATCATATTAATGTCGCGTATCATAATAATCATATTATGGTAATATGAATTTTATTATTCTTTTTATTTTCAGTTTGAATTTTTATTGAAAAGCTACTCCTTTTAATCATTTAAAATCATTAAAAATAATGATAATTTTTAATCTGAACCCGCTACTTCTAATAAATTCAACAGTCATGCAGATAACATTCTAAAGTTGCGATAAAATTAATAATTAAGAGATTAGATTTGAATTGAAGATTGTTCGATTTTGAAACGCTTACCATTTGACAATCTTCATTTTTTATCGCTTCTAAGCGATATAAATAAAAATAATAATAGGTAATAAGTAAAAATAATCAAAAGTAAAAGTCGATTATAGTAATTTCAAAATATTTTATTTATTTTTCCTTGTCGAACTTACACCTCAAAAATATTTTGAATCAGGTCCTCCACTGTATTGAAAAATTGAGAATAAAAATCAATTTAATAACGAACATGTAGGTTTTAGAATGAAGATTTAGACAAATATCAGGGATCACAATGGTTCAGTAGTTCAATTTTAAGTTAAAAAGGAGATTTTTTCGGAAAAAGGGGGATTTTATTTATTATTAAAAACCTTTTTTATCACATAGGTCATTTTTGTTTTAAAAATTTTTATAACAAACTTTGAAGAATCTGTTGAACACTTCAACACTTTAGACTGATAAAAATTCATCAGAAAAGAATTCGAAAAGATCACAAACTGAAAAATAGATGGAAAACCGAATTGAAAAATGCTCATGATTGAATTTGTTTGAATGGATTTTTCTAAGTATGTAAGCTAGAGTGAAATATGTAATTTGAAAAATACAAAAATAACTATTTGAAAAACCTACTTTTTCTGTTTAAAAGCTTTCAGATGTCCAAAATATTTTTAAATCTTAGCTAAAAAAAGATTACAGTGAAGAAACCAAAATTTAAAATAATTTTTTCGAATACACAGTTTGCTTGAAATTTTTGGTTGAAAAGTCAAAAGTCTACTATTATATTTTTGGTTGAGAACCCATTTTTTTATTAAAAATTTTATTTTTTGGTTGAAAATTAACTTTTTTGTTGAATATTAATATTTTTAAGTAAAAAATTTAACAATTTGGTTGACATATTTTTTTTCTGAAATAGAACATCTTGGTTGAAAAATGTTTTTTTTTGTTTGGAAATTCATCTTTTCTGGTAAAAATTTCATCTTTTATGGTTGAAAATTCATCTGTTTTGATTGAAAATTCAACTGCTTGGTTGAAAATTCGTCTTTTTGGTTCAGAATGCAACTGTTCGGATGAAAATTAAACTGTTTTGGTTGAATTCTCAACTATTTTGTTGAAAATTCATCTACTTTGATTGAAATATCAACTAGGTATTACATTTTTCATTAAGAATTCGTCTTCTTTCAATAAAAAATTCCACTGCTTGGTTGAAAATTTATCTATTTGCTTTAAAATTCCACTTTATTGTTGAAAATTAAAATCTTTTTCGGTTGAAATATCAACTATTACATTTATCATTCAGAGTTCATCCTTTTTTCAGAAATTTTATCCTTTTTGTTAAAAATGCAACTGTTTGGTTGAGAATTCACCTTTTTTATTACAATTTTAATTATTTTGTTGAAAATTCTACAATTTTTTAGAAAATCATCCTTTTTGGTTAAAAATTTGTCTTTTTGGGTTGAAAATTTAACTATGTTGGTATAAAATTCTACTATTTGGTTAAAATTGATCTTTCTTGTTGGAAATTCAACTATTTGGTTAAAAATTCATCTATTTTGTTGAAAACTGATTTTTTTTAATTGAAAATTTTGACTATTCCATTAAGGTTGAAAATTTATCGTTTTTAGTTGAAAATTTATCGTTTTTAGTTGAAAATTCAACCATTTGATTGAAAATTCGTGTATTTTGTTAAAAGTTCTTCTTTTTCGGTAGAAAATTAATCTATTTTGTTTAAAATGCAATATTTTCACTTGAAATATTGGGAATTTAAAGCGTTTCAAATTTAATTTAATATAGTACCCACATTAATTTTATTTTAAAATGTTTTTTTAGCTTCTTCTTGTAAGTGGGGAGGGATCGGCATACAATAGGTGTGTAGTCCGAGATTTGAAACATTTTAGGCCCTTTCTTAAAAAAAATTAGCACATAAATCGTTTAGGAAATATTTGAAATTGGTATCATAGAACAGAATCTCTTTCGATGGACTTGTTTTCTAATGTCTTGAATTTCTGTTTATGATTCTTTAAAAATGAATCGAAACTTTCTTAAAAAGGGAGAAAATTGGGTCAAAATTCTTGATTTTAGGTGTTTTAGGATATTTTTCAACTTTAAGGGGAAAAGGGGGATTAAGTAAAAAAGGGGACGGACTGTGTTCCCTGAAATATTAATTCAAATAGAATTATTACCAAGAATACTGGACAATTCATCATGGGGGGCAAAACAAAATAGGCTCCTGGTGTCCGAGGTCGCATATCTGTTTACAAAAAAAGTTATATGTATAATAAACGATGCGATATTTAAATATTGTAGTTAATATGAATTTTATTCTTCTATTTGTTTTCAATTTGAAATTTTATTGAAAAACTACTTCCTCTAGTAATCTTTTCCGTAAGTGTTAAAAATAATTATACTTATCGACCAAAATGATATTCAATTATGAACGTTTCTTATAATTTGATAACTCTAAAAAAAATGTTCAAAATTGCTCTTACCTTATATATGCACTCTGAAATATTGCATCTACGTTCATCACAAACTTTATCCATGTCACAGTGTTCTTGGGCGTTAATTAACCCAATAAAAAGATACAAAAAGAAGATTAGAAATCCACAAGTTCTTTCCTGATTCATTTTTGCTTATTGACTAATTCTTTATTGAAATTTATCGAGGTTTATATACCTCGTTTAATTGACACACTTTTCCTCTAAAAAATTCAGTAGTCATGAAAAATATGCGTGACAAGATAACATTCCGAACTTGCGATAAAATTAAGAGATTCGATAATAGAAAACATGAAGCAGTAACAAATTAATACCTCTTTCTATTAGGTAACAATATATTATTAAAAAATATTAAATCAACTCTTTTATTTCTGTATCGAAAACATATTTTTTATTAAAATTGTACTTGATACGAGGAGTAAAAAATTAAAATTTTTACAAACGTCCAAAGGACATTTTATTTGTAATAAAGACATTTTCTCCAATACTAGGAAATAGCAACATGAGTCACACATTATTTCGGGAAGTTCTTAATCTTAAATCTGTTATATAAAACATGTAATAAATTACAGAACGGTTAAGATTATTTATATGGATAACAGTAATATTTGGTCATTGGTCTCTTGATAAAAGTTCAAGTATGAAGTCACGAGCTTATGATTACAAATTAACAAATGCATTTTCCTTTTTTCGACAAGAAACGTGATTCAAATTCCTGTATCTTATAATCATACAGTATCTTAAAACTCTCGTGGCAGGCACCATTTTCTTCGAAATACAGCATGGTGATAAACTTACGTCGAATTCTATACTAGTTTGCACTACAAGGCAAACCTTTTAAAAAATTTGTAACATTGGTTTTCGATTTGATCTCTTTATCTTTTTTACATCTACACGATTTGAAAGTAAATTACTTACTAATACTGCATTTAATCTTAGTTTGTCAAACTTTCAAAACCTTCGAGAAAATTTTTTCGACTTCTGAATATATTTTCCTTCTTACTTCGGAGCTCATTCGAAGAACAAAATGAATAAAATTTATCCAGAGGATAATATCTTTGTTGGAAGAGTTCTTTTAACAGGGAATATTAATATAAACTACGATGTAATAAACTGGGGATCACGCTGAGGGAGCTTAACAATTTTTTAACATATCGCTATTTTTATATTATAAATGCTACGTTAACATGATTATAAAATAAACTACGGGTAGGTTGGATCCTTATCTTTTTACTGGTGGTCTATGTTCTGAAAGAACCATTCAGTAAACAGTCGCAACTGTTGAGCCGCAGCGTGACTCTCGTCTTGTAATCTACGATTTTCGTCTCGCAAACGACGCACTTCGTCCTCCAGCGAAAGTCGTCGACGAGTTTCTCTGGCCACTTTCAGCTCCAGGGTTGATAAATGGGACTGCAAATCCGAAGCGGAATTTCTGAAAAAGAACAATTTTATTTTTTCATTTGTATTGATAGAGTGTCTACCAGATGGATGATTTTAAATTCCCGGTCATTTTCTGATTATCTCCTGGTCAATTTTTCATTTTCCCGATCTGGGAATAATACTTATTTTCGAAATTTCCACTTGCAACTCAAAATTTTAATACTTCTGGAAAATTTCCTGTTCCAAATCAGAATCATAATTCTTTTAGAAAATTCCCCGTTCCAAGTCAAAATTGTAATACTTTTGGGAATTCACTGCTCCCAGTCTGAATTAAAATTTTTCTCGAAAATTTACTCTTCGAAGTCAGAATTATAATTCTTTTGGAAAATTCCTTGTTCCAGATCTGAATTATAATTTTTTTTCGAAAATTCTCTGATACAATTCAGAATTACACAAATGATATTGTTTCGGAAAATTTCCTGAACCAATTCAAAATTATAATTCTTTTACGAGTTTGAGTGTACATCAGATTTTGAGGACTTTAAATATTCCAACAGATAAAAAAAATTGCAAACAGCATTACTTATAATTATCGTCATTATTGACAATAAAGTCTCTTTCATTATTCATTTCGGGATTGAACAAACTAAAAGTCATGAAATATCAAAACACTTTCAATATTCAATCCAGTACAATCGAATGAAAAATCCCGGTCACTAAATCAATATCTCGGTCATTTCCCGGTTTTTTCCGGTGAACAAAATTCCCGACCTTTTCCCGGTTTCCCGGCTAGGTAGACACCCTGATTATTATTCTTTTTAATTCGATATTTGATATTTTTTAAAATTTTTAAGTAGAAAGCATCCTAAATTAAAAATTCCCAGACATCCCCAATTCAAATATATTTAACACAAAAGAAAATATTTTTTTTGGAAGTATTTACATGAATTACTACACAAATAATTATTGTATGTATTAAATTTATTTTTGTTGTTATTTTTAAGAAGATGAATGGAATAAAATGTTTACTTACGGAGAAGAAGTGTTTCCATCGACGAGTCTTTCATCAGACCAATCCTGGCAGTGTTTTGTATTTTTTGCACTAGAATCAACATGACTGGGCCAACAATCAGGATCATTTTCTGACTGCACTTTCGTATCTCTTATGGCAGTTAAAGTGCTTGGAGGTTTCGTTATCGTATGTGGAGTTTTTGTCACTCTCGGAGACAATCTAATAAAACAGAAAAAAATATGAGACATCAGACCTTGTTGAAAAAAAAACAGAAATAAATACAGATTATAAAAAAATAATCGTACTTATTTCCCACTTGTAGGATATTACTTTTAAATTATTAAAATCCTTGGAATTGCAATTTTTTCTTCAAGTGGTAGATCTAAAAACTTACCTTTCCTCCTTCGTCATTTTATTTTCACTCGGCGCCGGACTTGAAGCAGTGCTGGCATTCGAAATGACAGTCGCAGGTCTCGCCATCGTCAAAATAACTTCCGATCCATTATTTCCATTTTCCTGCCCATTCCTCTCCAAAACGCTTAGTGTCGAAGTACTGTTTCCACACAAATTCTCCCTCGATCTGCACCTATTCTGAATCTCCAGCAAATTATTATTGACCTTATTCGAGTTCTGATTATTCCCAAAAAAATTATTATTTGCAATCTGATTGTCATCCGAGATATAATCAGGATTGATCAGTTTCATCAAGTCTTCCTGCAGAGTGCTGGAGGTCAAATTCGCAGAATTTCTGTGGGAATTTCTAGCTCCAGGTTTGGGCCTCGGACTTTGATTTCTGGATCCTCCACTCGAAGGAGTCAGATTTCCTCCCCGATGTTTATTTGCCCTTCGCATCCTGGGGGAAACGCTTCCGGATCCATTTGATAATTCGTCTTCGCTTGGAAGAGTTGAAATATCAGTGACATTCCCATCAGGATTTCTCACCTCTGAAGGAAGACTTGAGATAAAATCCTTTGGCCTGTATTCGATGCTCACCTAGAAAAATATACAAAACCTTGTTTAGAATTTTAAATTTAAAGAAGTCGCAATTCAATAATTCCAAATACATTTTAAAAATGTATTCTGCGAAGGTTTCCCTATAATAAATTCTTATCAAACAATAAATAATTGTATTCACCTTGTGAGGAACAGGTCTCTCGGACATTGTGGTCTTCAAGCAAGTGACTTTCTCGCCAACTTTAAATTCATGTGGCACCTCATAATACCGTTTATTTTCACGACTGTGTTCGTGATCTTCATGCTTCCATTCTGAATTTTGTGGCTCGCTTTCATACCTCAGATCATTTCTCAACAAATCCGATTCATATTTACTGCCTCTCCTCTCATAATTTTCTTCATACTCATAACCGGTTCGTTTTTCACGATGTCTCACTTCCTCCTCGTGTTTAGCACACTTTTCCTCATAAATACCATACTTCGAATTGCGATCGAGTTTATTTTCATAATTTGATTGATCGTACTCATTACACCTGATCAAATTATTATTGCTACCAGATTTTAGTAAACTATAGCCAGAATTTTGAGCCAAAGGTAAAGAAGTTGAAGCAGCGAGTTTCTGATGATTGTGAGATTCATTTTTGTGAAGTTCTCGCTGTGAGGCATAGACATTTTCCTGCTTAACTTCATACTTCTCTTTTTGTAGCTTCACATAGCTTTGGGAAATTTGCTCTTGAGTACGATTTGCGTTTTCGGGTCTCTGGTAATTTTCTTGTCTTATGCTCTCTTGCAAAACTCGAGGGGAGACGTAAGCTGATTCCTTTCCAAAATGATCGTGATTGTGAGGTCTCGCAGAATCGAGGAATTGTTTTCCAGTACTGTAATGAGATTCTCTCTCCTTTTTCTGACCTGGAGTTCCTTTGTTGGGAGTCACTGCTTGGAAATTTTGACGAATAGGAAGCGGAGGCGGAGTTTCATCTCGACGATGATTTGGATCTTGATCCTGAGGTTCCAGGAGTTCATACCTGAAAAAATAATAATTACTTGATCTTTTTGAATGAAAAGAATCAAACTTTCTGTCTATTAGCCACTCAAAATCTTAGGGGAAAATTCCAGGTCATATTTCAGGGCTCGGATTCCCTTTAGAGATCAAAAATATTGCTATTAGTGGCATAAATTTTGAAAAATAGTAGCAAAGTGGTGACATGAAATTTTCAAAAGAATACGCTTATATCATGCAGTCATCGGATCGACTATAATACTTTTAAAAAAGTCGCATAAGTGACATAAGTCACATGAAATTTCGAAAAATTTATCCCTTTAGAAATACACTAAACAGAGTGCAAATTTCAGATAAAGAACTACAATTAGTAATATTTTTTTAACGAAGAAAATTACATCTAACTCTATACGTATAGAAAAATACATAAAATAATAAATAATATGTAATAACTTGAATTTTCTTCTTTTCTAGCATAAAATTGTATGGATTTGCAAAATACATTTGCAAAAATGAATTTCTAAAAGATTTTATCGTGTTGATTCTAAACCTAATTTCTAGAAATGCTAATTTGATATTTCGTTGTCATTCGATGAGATTTTGAATACAACTTTTTAACTAGATTTCTTATACAGGGTCGCCACAGAATTTTCATTTACAAACTTCAGGTTTTTCCAGGGCTTTTCAAAGGTAATTTAAAAAAATTCTGAACCTTACGCTGACAGTTCCATTCCAGAAAAATTTAGAGACTTTTAGAGGAAGAAAAAAATATCACCGACGAATAATTGAGGAATAATCGTATAAAATGAAACTAATTAAACTCTGATCAAAAACATTTGCAAAGATGAAGAAAATCTTTGAAAATGAATTCCTACTTCATTAATTCCAACAAAATTAATAAATTTCCTCCAAACACGATAAACTTAATTTTGAAGTATTTTAAAATCCCATACATTTCTAGAATTAGAATTAGAATTTATTCATTGATGGTACATTTAGAATGTTTACATCTGTTCCATAGCCTTCTCCTCTTTTTGTTGATAAAACTAAAATTTTTCATCATTTTAACATATAACTGTACATAACTTTCTGCCAATATATACATTTGTATTGC
>JAUMHM010000005.1:2758125-2779245 GCA_032362435.1 Melikaiella ostensackeni
GTTAAAAGCTGTCAAATTTCCTTACTTTTTATCAGATTTTCAGGTCTGTAAGCTATAAAAAATTTTTTGGCATATTGCTTTTTGCCTCACTAACGTACAACATTTTGACCTTTAAAATGATCCATCATTCATTGAGCTACCATTTTTTCTTCACTTACTTTTTTAATATCAAAGCCAGAGGATTCGAATTTTCTCGCCGATAGTAAGTCAAAATTATCATTTTTCTTGAAAATTCACTGTTACAAGCCAGAATTTTTGGAAAATTCCTTGTTCCAGGTCTGAGTTATAACTTTTTTGCGAAAATTTTCTGATCCAACTGAGAATTACATATAATTGCTTCGGAAAATTTCCTATTCTAACTCAAAATTATCATTTTTCTCGAAAATTCCCTATACAAAGTCAGAAGTATAATAATTCTTTTAAGATTCACTTTTCAAATTCAGAATTACAGATATTGCTTTCAAAAGCCCCTGTTTCAAATCATAATTACAGTTTTTATATTTTTATTTTAAAACGTAAATCCTTCTTTATTTGATTATACATCAGAACACTTTCATTATTAATTTTAGTACACCTGAATGAAAAATTCTGGTCACTAAATCAAAATCCCAGTCACTTCCCGGTTTTTTCCCGGTGATCAAAATTCTTAGCCTTTCCCAGTTTCCCGGTCAGATAGACACTTTAAAGTTGTAAAAAATTGTACTTCATATATTAAAGGTTGATACAACTGAGATCATTGCAGTGTTGCCAACATTTGATGATAATACTTACAGAATTTCTGCCCAGTGTCAACTACTGATGTGGAAGAGTATTTTGTTGCGAGGTTTCTCAGGTACTCGAGTCTTGTTCTAGTTGCCATGGTCGCGAATTTTTCAACCCTAAAGAAAAAGGAAAAAAAGATTAACTTATGTGCGAAAAATGAAGTCTTAAAGTAAATAAAAATGTAAGTACTTGTGTGCTGCATTTTCGCCGTTGATTGCCTTTGCAAGAATGAAATCTGTGAAGGCTTTTCCTTTCGCAAACGTTGCACCAGCAGGAACCGGTGGTCCGAAAATCGGAACCTCCTTATTCCTAGAGATGGCCACTGTGTATTGTGTATTTTCTGTACAGGGATTAATAACTCGCACGATGATGAAGACATGCTGAAACTGGGAACGTATCCTGCGAGGACTGAAAGGCAATGCTCCAGGTTCCTATAAAAAAATAGATAAATAATTAAAATAGGTAAATCTCCGGAACCATTAACTTTTTCTTTCTACTTTTTACTTTTATAGAAACGATATAAATTGCTCTTTAAAAGAGTTATTAATTATTCAAGATTTTGAACTATAAATTCAAAATTCAACACAATTGAATTTAATCGAATAATTTCAAATTAAGAGCGTTTGATATTAAACAATTTTCAATTCCAAGCGTTCAAAGCCTGACAATTTTAGATTAAAACATTGTTTGGTTTCAATTAATTCAAGAAACATTATATTCAAGGCCTGAGAACGTAAGAAACTTGAATAAAAATTATAATATTAACAAATTATAATTGGAAGCCTTAAAAGTTGAACTACTTACAATAAGGACATTTTAATGACAAGCGAAAATGAAAATTAATTTGAAAACAGTTAAGTTTGTTAGTTATTTTTGATAAATTCTAAGTTCAAAGATTGTCAAATTGGTTCATAGTTTCAATAACCTTAAACAATTAATATTTGATTTACTTTTCGTTTATTTATAGATTTTATTTTTAATGATCTTCTTTAAAAAAATCTATGTAGACCCAAAAAAAAAAAACTTGTGAAATCTTACTTGAAAGACTATCGTGACTATATCGTTTCCGATGTGTCTTTTCCTTAATAGCTGCTGCCTATTGTTTGGAGTGAAGGGCAACATCGTGGAAACGTGAAAAGTGACTTCCGCTCCTCTGTGACTTGCAACGACTGCGTGAGTACCAGTTGAATCCGTTCTGGTATCCAAACCCGCTTTAAAGCCTTCGTAACCTCGCAGTCTTACTCTTTGGCCTAAGAAATAAACAAGTATTAAATTAACAAATAAATTAAATTCGATATATTCAAAATAATGTACAAACATCCGTAATTTAGGCGTGCTATTGTAATAATATAATTAAAAAACAGGATTACCGATAGTGTCTAAAAATTCGAGGAAGGCAGGACCGGCATGTTGATTGTTGTACATTTCCTCTTCAGTTCTTTGTCCAGCTCGACAATAAAGAACTCCAATTTTGTACCTGCTGGTCAATCCGTGTTCGTCTACATTCGCGACTTCCGGTTCAGCAGTTGGAGTTCCGAGTCTTAAACAGTTCAACTGAACCTCGGGAGCAACCAACTCTAAGAGTTCTCTTGTTGGAAGCTTTCCTTGGGGTCTTATTCCTAAAGCCTCTTCTGGAATTGAACCTCTTAAGGTCAACAATTCTGTAGTCCGGACTATTATTCGATACTGAGTTCCATCTTTGCGAATACTAATCGCCACTGGGCCCAACTGTTCGTCCATACCGAACCAGTTTTGGTGTTCTCGACCTGAAAATAAAGATACAAGATATTAAAAAACAAGATTAATTTGGAAAAAATAAATAAATTGAGCCATATTTAAGTTACATAATGTTTTTTTTTGTTTGTCTTACCAAGAAAATATCGGCGATAGTAGTAAGCACCATCGTCGACGCTCTCGATTGGCAAAAGTCGTTTTTGGAGAGGACAGGTGTGTTTCCAGAGAGTTTCTCCAGGTGGTGGTTCCAGGACGGAGACTCCATAGGCCATGGGTGGCCTGTGAATGCCATTTGCGTCTGGACATCGAGTTAATCCAACTTCTCTTTCGCCCTCTCCTCCAGTTTCGTTTCGAAAAAAAGGACATGATTCGAGCAGATCGTTACCTGAAAGAAATGTTGATTGATTAGACTATTCCTCTTCCAGCAGATGCTTTCGAATTCATAGTTTTCCTCATAGCAGGTCTCACAGTCCCTATGCTATGGGATAAAACTAGGGTAAAAAGGGTAATTTTTTCAGGCTTATAGGGACCCTTTTCACGCTTAAAGGGTACCCTTTTTTATAGAAATGAGGTATGATAAAAAAGTTATTAAAGACAGTAGATTTTTCATAGGTATTGGTAGTCATTTTTCTGTTTTTTTAAAATGAATTTTGCAGCTAGATTTGAAAAGCTTGCTAAACAGCTCAAGACAACCTAGTTATGAAAATACATTTTAAAAAATTTTTAAAAGCTGAAAAAATAAAATATAGATAAAAAATATAACTTGAAAATAATCATTTTTAAATTTATATATTTTTAATTATTTTATCTATTCTTGATTACTTTTCTACTGTATTTCTATTAGTAAAATGTTCTAAGGTAGTCAACAGATTTTTTAGACATAGGTAGAAAAAGATCATCTTTAAATACACGAAAATGTCTATGAGAAGAATGTGCTGTTTTCCCAGTTTTTATTAATCAGGCATATCAATTTTTTCTAATGTATTTTTTCAGTAAAACGTTCTGAGGTCTTCACAAGATTTTTCCAAGAGAGCTAATTTTTTAAAATACAGAAATGACTATTTGGGAAACTTGCTGCCTTTTTTCTTTTGTTTCCTTGTGACAAAACGATGATTTTTCTTTTTATCTTTTTCATAAAAACAGTGATGTGTCAAATATGAAATTATCTCTTATGGATCAGTATATAAGAGTATATAAAAGTCTGTCAACATTTGAAGAGACTTGTCGAACCCACAAAAACATTGTAAAGAAATGGGATTCAAGAAAATATAAAAATTATAAAAATAAGGACTTTTTCACTGAAATTTTGCTAACACGAAAAATTAAGCCATTCATCAATATATTATTTATTCTGGTGATTTTACACGTGATTTCTGCTTTTATTTCAAAACCTACACTAATTCTGTGTTCTTTTTATTAGGAACTTCAATTTTGAGAGTCTCAATTTGAATTTGCTAAAGCTAAATTGCTAAAGCTCAATTTAAGCTTGCTTATTAAGGTCGAATATTTTATTCTAAAATTATTTAATAGTTAACGTTTCCAATTCAAAACTGTTTAATTTCAAACGCTTTTAATTTCAAATTGTATAATTTTGGCCGCTTCAAGCTTCAAATTGCCAAAACATTAAGACTCAATTTGAAGTGATACCATTTTGAACGATTTAAATTTGAAGTCGTCTTTTGATATTTGAATTTGAAATTGTTTAAACAATATGGTTGTACAATTTTTAAAATGAAAAATTAAATCTGAAATTATTCAATTCTGAATGCTTTTAATTAAAAATTATCCAATCATGCTGATTAATACAATGATGTGGTTTTACAACTGATTTTTGCATTTAGTACGACACTTACACTCATTTTGTGTCCTTTTTATCGGAAAGAAAATTTTACTTTCATTCTACTGAACTTGTATCCAATCTATTTTATTAGAAAAACATTTAGGCTTTCCGGAAAATTAAAATAAATGATTTTTGCTAGGCGTAAGAGACAATCATGGATCCTAAGGGTTCCTAATGGTCCTAATGAATACTAAGAATCCAAGATTAAAAAAAAATTTATGTCATCGACTGAACATAGGGTACTATAGGGACCAAATCTTGAAAATAGGGAACTTTAGGGACAATAGATTTCAAATTTCAATTTTCAACAATTTATTCTTTAATTTTCCCACTTTTTATGCGTTTGGTTATTTAGAAATTGTCCAATTTTGAATGTTTCCCATTTCTTATTTGTACAACTTTTTTCTCATGTTTCAATTTCAAATTTTACACAGTTCTACAAAAATTATAAAATTATAAATTTATTTGATTTCAATTTTCAACATTTAATTTTTTAATTTTTCCACTTTTTACGAGTTTTACTACTTAGAAATTGTTCAATTTTGAATGTTTCCCACTTCTTATTTGTACAATTTTACTGCGAAGGGATATTAGGGACCATAACGGAATATAGGGGACAATAGGGGACATAGGAACCGGTCTGTTAAGCCTGTCATAGTATGATTTTTATCCTTTTCAACTCAATATAAGTGACATCTGTGAAACTCAAATATTAAAAAATGGTGTTAATATTATTTAGCAATTTTTCATTTTAAATTTTGTAATTTGGGCTAGGTCGTGACAAGACATTTTGCGTACATTTTTATTTATAATTTCTAAACGAAGTTGTATGAAATTTTGAAACTTTACTAAATTGTGCTTTGATATAAGTACTTTACCAGGGTGTCTAACCGACTGATGATTTTAAATTCCCGGTCATTTCCCGGTTTCCTCCCGGTCAATTGACAACTTTTCCCGGACAATTTAAAAGAACTCAAAAGATTTAAATGATTTCAAACGATTTGTAAAGATTTCAAGAGAATTATGATTCTGAGTTGGAACATCAGATAATTTTTAGCCATAAGAATTACAATTCTGATTTGAAACAGAAAATTTTGTAAATAATAAAGTCAAATTATAACTCTTCAAGGAAACTCCCTGTCCTAAAGTAAAAATTATAATTCTTGACGAAATTTCCTGCTCCAAAGTGAACCTAAAATGTAAATTATATTCTTTACGGTAATTCCTAGTTTCATCTCAAAATTATAATTGTTTTAGAAAATTCTTTACTAAAATTCCCTGTCCCAAAGTAAAAATTATAATTCTTTACGAAAATTTCCCGTTCCAAGTTACAATTATTTTTATTTCCAAAATTTTTTTTTGTTTTAATTCAGAAATATAGTGACTGCCTTTTCCAAGATTTGCAAGAGGGAAGTTTAAAATTGTGACAAATTCTGACTTGGAATAGGGATTTTTTTAAATTTTCTTCTTCTAAATCAGAATTCAAATTCTTTTCCGAAATTTCCGTTCCTTGTCAAAAATTCCCTGTCCCAAGTCAAATTACATTTGTTTGTGAAAACTCACTGCTCTAAACTCAAAATTATATTTCATCACTGAAATTCCATGTCGCAACTTAGAATTATAATTCTTTTCTAAAATTCCCTGTTCCAAGCCAGGATAACTGTAATTCTTTACGTGATTTTTTTTTATTTCTTTTATTTATTCCCTGTACCAACTCAGAACTAGAGTAATAAAATATATGAAGCCACTTTTAATATGCATATTAGTACATTCGAGATAAAAATGACGGTCGCTGAATCAAATTCCCGGTCATTTCCCGGTGAACTAAATTCCCGGTTATATCCCGGTTTTCCCGATTTACTGGTTAGGTAGACACTCTGTTTACTGAGATATTTTTAGAAAAAACTTATTCAAAGGAAAAGTGGAAAATGACTGGACCTTAAAGTGGTCAACTTTTTGGCAATCAGCCATGAAGATTTGAATTAATATTCTGAAAAGAAGAAAAATAAAGACCTTTTCCATCTCCAGCATCTTCCTCAGGGGCCTCATCAGGAGTCGAGGATCTTAATGAACTCGCTGCAGAAGCTCCAGTAGCCGTATTTCTTCTTCTGGCTAAAAGCAAGCCTCTCAATTTCGCAGCATATCCCAAATTAGCGGTGAAGGATTGGCAATCATAATGAGCGAAGGCCCTTCTTCTGTGTCTTTCTTCAACGTCTGCAGAGATGACGGGGCTGGTGCAAGCTTCTTCGACCCCTCGGGGTGGTTTTCCACCCCAGAGTCGAGTTAGCTTAAAACGAATTTTTTGACTACTTCCGGTTGGTCCGCAAACCTCGTCGGTGTCCGGTGATTGGACGTCTTGTACTCGACGTAAAAAATCGGAAGAAGAGGGACTACGCTGATCTGGTGGTCGAAAATCTTGCAGCATTGCAAAGAGGTTGTCGTTTACGGATACTGACTGCGCCACCACATCGATGCTTCCTAAAATAATAAATCAGGATTTTAATAATAATTTTGAATTTTCTCAATTTCTAATGCTACAACACTTATAATTTAAAATAATAATTTTAAAAGCTCTAGTCTGAAAAAATTATAATACGTGCGGCAGAAGCAGACTGGGATTCACCAACCGGCCCTATTCAAAGGAATTCTCAGGATTCCCAAGGATTTCATTTATTTTAAGGAATGTTCAGAGCTTTCAAACGTTTTACGGAGTTTTAAAAGATTTTCAAGATTTAAAGGCAGTTCAAGGAATTTCACAAAAATTAATTGAGGGATTTCATATTATTTCCAAGATTTCAAGAGATTTAAAGAAAAATGTATGGGAATGCAAAGAATTTCTGAAGCTTTATAAGGATTTCACAGGATTTAAAAGGTTTTAGGATATTTATGATATTAATAATGATAGGATATTAATGATATCAAGAGACTTCAGAGAATGTCAAAGATTTCAAGGGATTTTATGGGATTTCAAGTGATTTTCAAGTTCTTTCGTAGGATTTCAAAGATTTGAAGTGATTTTCAAATATTTCAAGGAATTTTACAGGATTTTAAAAAGTTTATGCGGTTTTAAAGATTTTCCTTGAATTTCGGGAGATTTTGAAAGGTTTCATAGGATTTCTAAGATTTAAAGATATTTAAAAAGATTCAAAAGGATTTCATAGGATTTCCAAGATTTACAAATATTTCAAAGGATTTCAATAGCTTTCAAGACAATTCATAGGATTTCCAAGAATTTTCATTGTTTTAAGTAATGTTTAAAACTTTCAAATGTTTTAAATAATTTTAATAGATTTGCAGGATTTAAAGGCAGTTCAAGGAATTTCATAAAAATTAATTAAATGATTTAATAATATTTCGAAGATTTCAAGAGATTTAAAAAAATTGTATGGGATTGTAAAGAATTTCCGAAACTTTACAAAGATTTTGAAGGATTTCATGGGATTTAAAAGGTTTTAGGATATGTTTAATGATTCCAAGGGACTTCAGAGAATGTCAAAGAATTCAAAAGATTTTCATGGGATTTCAAGTGATTTCGTAGGGTTTCAAAGATTTGAAGAGATTTTCAAATATTTCAGGGATTTCAAATATTTCAAAGGATTTCAAAGGACTTTAAAAGATTTTCGAGAAATTCAGTAATTTTAAGGTATTTCAAAGACTTTCAATAAGGCATTTTAATGAATTTATTACTTAATTGATTTATATTTTATAACTGAAATTAATTACAAATTAAAATGTAACAATATTCAACTTTCAGATTTAGAAGTCTTCAATACTGAATAAAATCTGATAAAAATTTAAGAAATCAAATCAGATTAAATCATAATTTAAATTCCTCCTTAACGTCCAATGTTTAACTACGAAACTCCTGGGAATTAAAAAAAAAGAATCAACCGATCAAATTTGGTTTCTTGTTTTTTTTTTAATTTCCAGGAATTTCGTACTTAAAATCTGATTTTAATTTTAATCAGTTGGTACGCTTGGCAGCGACTGGGAATTGGCGGGAAACAAAATGGTTGAAAGCTGTGAGTGCCAACTTTCAAGTACGAAAAATAAAGTCAAATTATATCGATCTTTCAAACGAAATAAGCAATCAGAAAATTTTTTGAGTGGATTATTATCGTTGTTGAGCAATCCAAATAGGTTTTTCCTTTCTGGATACTTAAATTTTTGCAGGCTAGATACTTGAACTCTGACAAAAAAATTTTAATTATTAAAAGTAGTATTACCGTGGGAACCATATTCCCTTCTCAGGGGTGTTTCCGGTATTCGGGATCCAGGATCTGGACTGTGGGGCAATTCCAGACTGGAATTGGATCTGTGAAGTGCAATTCCTCGCCCCACACGACTCATCGGCCCCCCATTGCTGGCCCCACCGTTCACCGGTAGACTTGCAATCATCTCGTCATTCTGTAACAACAATTAGAAATTATAAGTACAATGCATAACAAAGTAATTTATTTATAAGTTGCCAAGAAACAAAAATATAAATACTCTAGAAAGGGGTCAGAAGGGCAGAAACGGACTGGGATTCACTAAGCGGCCCCGTAAAAATCTGGCAGACCGGCCCTGGAAACAGTTCTACGCAACTTTGTTGAAACAGTTCCAAAATTTTTTTAAGAATTAAAGGATTCCCAGGGTTTTAAACGGATTTCAACAGATCTCGAGGGATTTAAAAGAAATTCAAAGAATTTCACCAGATTTCAAGGAAATTCATAGGATTTCCAAGGATTTTTATTATTTTAAGGAGTGTTTGAAACTTTCAAACCTTTTGAGGAATTTTAAAAGATTTTAAGGCAGTTCAAGGAATTTCACAAGAATTAATTAAGGGATTTGATATTATTTAGAAGGTTTTAGTGTATTTTTAATTATTTTAAGGGACTTCTGAGAATTTTAAAGATTTCAAAGGATTTTTATAGGATTTAGAGTGATTCCCGAAGGATTTCAATAGATATCAAAAATTTCTGAACATTTTATACTATTTTTACAAATTCCAAAGAATTTTACAAGAATTAAGGTATTTCGTAGGATTTCAAATATTTGAAGAGATTTTTAGATATTTCATAGTATTTCTAACGATTTTAAAGAACTTTAAATATTTTATTATTTTCGGATATTTTAAAAGATTCCAAGGAATTTGCAATAGTTTTCAAAAATTTAAAGGGAATTCAAAGGATTTCAAATGATTTGGAAGATTTTAGGGTATTGTAAAAGATTACGAGTAACTTTCAAGTCATTCAAAAAATGTCAAAAAATTTTCAAAGATTTTATTGATTTTTAGGTATTAAAAAAATTGCATACAATTCCAAAGACTTTTCTATAATTTGGTAAGATTTGGAAAGATTTTATAGGACCTATAAGATTTTAGGATATTTAAAAATATTCTAAGGAGTTTTCAATTGATTTAAAAAATTTGAAAGGATTTCAAGGAATTTCAAAAGATTTTTGACATTTAAGTATATAGTAGTTTACAAGAGTTTGAAGTGATTTTAGGATATTTGAAAAAATTCCAAGGAATTTCCAAAAGTTTTCAAGAGTTTAAAGAGACTTCAAAGGATTTCAAATAATTTGAAAGATTTAAGGGTATTCTAAAAGATTCCAAGTAATTTACAAGATATGTAAAAAATGTCAAGAGATCTCCAAACATTTGATTGATTTTTAGGTATTAAAAAGATTTCATACAATTTTCAAGACTTTACTATAATTTGGTCAGATTTGGAAGGATTTTATAGTACCTATAAGATTCCAAGGAGTATTCAATAGATTTCAAGAATTTGAAGGGATACGAAGCGATTTCAAAGGATTTGGAAAATTTTAAGATATTAAAAAATATTCTAAGGAGTTTTCAACAGATTTCAAGAATTTGAAGGGATTTCTAAGAATTTCAAAAGATTTTTAATATTTTATGATATTTTAAAAGATTCCAAGGAGTATTCAATAGATTTCAAGAATTTGAAGGAATTTGAAGGTATTTAAAGTGATTTTAAAGGATTTTTGAGATTTTAAGATATTTAAAAATATTCTAAGGAGTTTTCAACAGATTTCAAGAATTTGAAGGGATCTCAAAGGATTTCAAAAGATTTTAAATATTTTAGGCTATTTTAGAAGATTTCAAGTAATTTTTAAAAGATATAAAAAATGTCACGAAATAACCTAAGATTTTACTGATTTTTAGGCATTAAAAAAATTTCATACAATTTTAAAGACTTCTCTATAATTTGTTCAGATTTGGAGGATTTTATAGGACTTATAAGATTTTAGTATATTTAAAAATATTCTAAGGAGTTTTCAATAGATTTCAAGAATCTGAAGGGATTTCATGGGATTTTAAGTGATTTGAAAGATTTTAGGATATTTTAAAAGATTCCAAGGAATTTTCAAGAGATTTCAAGAATTAAAAAATTTCAAAGGCTTTTGAAAATTTTAGGATACTTTAAAAGATTCCAAGGAATTTTCAAGAGATTTAAAAAAAGTCAAGAAACTTCCAAGGATTTTAGTGATTTTTAGGTATTTAAACAAATTTCAGAAAGTTTCATCAGATTTCATGGAATTTCACGGGTTTTTCAAGGATTTTATAAGATTTCAACGAATTGTAAAGATCTGAAGTGATTTTATAATAATTCAAAGATTTCAAGGGTTTTTAGTTTGTCTCAAAGATCGAAATGAAATCTACTTTCCTGTGAATTTTTTTTGTGTACTGAAAAAGAACACCCAAAAAGTTCACAAATCAAAAATAGACTTCGAGACTACCTGCTTTTTCGGCTCATTAGAGACAAATGTACAATAAATGTACAACAAAAAGAAAAAAGAGGGAGAAAAACAAAGAGTCACCCAAAACCAACCTCTCACTCTTTCTTTTCTCGGTCTTTTTTATACTACAGGGGACCAACATGTTTCGAAGCCAATTTAGACTTCCTCATCAGGGGTAATTTATAGGAAAACTACATCATAAATAATGAAACATATATTAATTAAATTCAAATATTACCTGAAAATAAAAATGAAAATTTTTTATTATCAAATATTGTTTGGTCAATCTTTCCATTTCCTTATAAGAACAAAAAACTTGAAGATCGAAATGAAATTCATTTTCTTATAAAAATTTTATTGTTCTTAAATGAAAAACACCAGAAAGTTCTGTGTATCTGTGCATAGCAATCTTTTAAACCAAATTCAAGATAGATTTCTTAAATTTATTGGTATTCTCATTAAAGGTTTCTTTGTTTTCTTTTTTTGTTAAAATCGAAATATATTTTCTTGAAATATGAAATATCTTTTTTGGAAAAACCCATAAATCTTGCATTTTATCAATAAATTCCTCTGTAATGCATCCAATCTCAGTTTTTACAAATTGAATAAATTCTTTAATACTTTTCACCGGCCTTCCAATCAATCATCATGATATCACATTACCCTCAATTTTTATTAATTTCCCTGAAAACCGTAATACCAAAAACAGAAAAATTCACAGAACTTTCTGGTGTTTTCCATTTTAGAATAATAAAATTTTCATAAGAAAGTGAATTTCATTTCGATCTTAAAGATTTTTTATTTTAATATTTATATTTGATAATCAAATTTTTTTACTTTTATTTTCAGGTAATATTTGAATTTAATTAATATATGTTTCATTATATATAACTGTAGTTTTCCTGTAAATTACCCCTGATGAGGAAGTCTTAATTCCCTCACAGCATGGGATATCGGCGGGATATCCCACTTATCTCCTAGGATATCCCAGACACATCCCAGGATATCCTCAGGATATCGCGAATGGTATCATACAGGGCGGAAATCTCGATATCACTGGAATGTCCCGAGGATATCTCAGAATATCCTGAGGATATCCCATTAATGTCCCAATTTTGTATGCCAAGGATATCCCCAAGATATCCTAATTCTATAATTTGGTATATTCCTGGAAATTCAGATATATCTACTGCAAATTATATGCTAATTAATATGTTAATGTTAATGTTAAATTATATGTTAAATTGTATGTCAAATTGTATGTTAAAACATTATAAAGTGGAATAATAGCAGAGTCTGTTTTAAAGTCACTTCTGTCAGTGTGTGGCAGTTTGCGAAATCTGTCTTGCAATAAATAGTAGCGCTCTAACAAAAATAAATAATTTCTGGAATAATCGTGCCGGATGATAATCTGTTCTCATTTGTATTATGTAAACCAACTTGGTGCACAAGAAATTGCTGGCTTTTTTTTGTAACAGTTGATTTTTCCGTTATACTCATAGTGAAATGTGCGATTTCCAAACTGCGCAATTTGGAGGTTAGGTGTGAAACAGCCATTTCTATTTTATTCTATTTAACATCTATCGAGTTCTATCCATTTAAATTATGTACCTCCTAATATGTAATATAATATATTGTAAACTTGTTTCCTTCTATCCATTTCTGTCCTATTCTATTCCATGCTATTTTCCTATTAAATATTCTACAAATATTTATAATTTAATAATTATAAATACAAACCGTAGTAAGTGTTAGAAAGAGTCTTAGATTTTCGTACTGTTTCATAGAAAATGTTACTTAAATATAAGCGTTTTTAGAAAGTATTAGTTTTCTTAAAACAACAATTATTCTAAATTTAGAAAAAAAATGGATAATAAAGCAAAATTCCATATATTAGTTTTCGTGAAAAGCTGTTTAAAGCTCGAAAAAGTGTATCTATGTTTGGCAAATATAAATTAGTAAATTTCTCAATCTATAAATGAGAGTCTTATTTACTTTTATAAATAATCAAGCATGGCAAAAGTCAAGATTTCCCTAATATTTCCCGATCTGGGATTTTGACAAGGGAAACTCTTTAATACCCTTAATACTCTTTATTTACCTTAATACTCTTTAATACTTTAATAATATTATCATATTGTTTTTAAGGCGGAATACCAATAATTATAAGATTTCTAATTAATACAAAATTACTCCTATATCGTTGCCCTATTACCGCCCCATTAGATTAATTTTTTTTCTGCTTGCAACTAGAATCTCTAACCAGGCTCTTGTCAGAGCCCTATTTAGAATGAGGGTAAATGGAGCGTTTTCTGCACGGGGATACAAGATAACATAAATAGAAGTGGATAGGACTGTTGTTCATGCTGGACGGAGGAGAAGAATAAAAAATGATAAAACGGAATAGAAAATAATAGAAATGATCATTATTGTAAATAGGAAGTGGATACAAGTTAATGTTATAAGATAAAAGTGAATAAAATTGTTGGCCTTAGCTAGGGAAATATGAAAAAAAAGTGATGGACTGATATCGAAAAGGAAGCAATTGTTTGAAAATCGAATTGCATAAAAAATGGTAAAAGAAGATAAAAAAGGACAGTACCGACAAAAAGGATATAAAAAAATATATAATTGATAGAAGAGGGTAACATTTTTGGATCAGGAAGTCCCTATTCTAGTTTTTTTTTTTAAATCGAAATAGAATGAAATGTGCCAAAATGAATAAAAAGGATATAATATTTAGAAACTGTTATATTATAAAAATTGACATAGGGTGAAAGCACCAATCATCCGGGACATTCCTAAATTCCTATTCTCAATTTTAAAGATTAAATTATTTCTATTTTTACTATTTTGGCATCTATACTTATTTTTTTATTGCAGAGGCTTCATTGATACTTATGGGTAATTCTCTACAGTCTACAGCAGGGTACTTTCGTGCCCAAGGCATAAATGATCAAAACTACTAATTGTATTGTAAGGAAAATTGGCACAAATGTTCCTTTTAGTGTTTTAAAACATGATTCATAGAGCAAAAGTAAATTTCATGATCGTTAGTTACAATAAAATAACATTAATATTGTAAGTGCCCAAACAATGCCTTTGAAGCATGTCCATACTTACCTGAGACATAGTTTACAGCACAATAGAAAATATATAATGAACTAATTTAAAATTTTTGCTAAATGGCGTTGAAACTTATCTTAAAAGGTACAATTTCTATCACTAATATTTTAATTTTAGTGTAAAATAGACAACAACATGTACTGGAATATTACTGTTTAAGAAAATCGTTTTATGGTTACGTCGATACATAAACGGCTATCAGTCGACTACTAGGAATAGCTTTTTAAGTTTAGTATTAAGTATTAGGTATTAAGTATTTAGTATTAAGTATTAAGTTGAGTCTTAGTATCCATCGATGCAACTGGTAATAAATCAATGATAAAAATATAAATTAGAGTGGACTGAAACAATTTGCTGAAGGATTTTAGGATCTCTTCTATTGTACAACTTTAGGAAGACTTTTAGTGTTGTTTTCCACTGACGTAACATCCATCGACGTAACCTTACTTTTGGCTTCTCCTCATTGAATCATGCTAATTAACTAGTACCCTACCAAAAAAATGTTGCTAAGCAGGTAAAGGAAAGTAAGGTTTTTAGATAAATAATTTTAGTTTATATACGGAGATATCAATGTCAGCAAATATAATATAATACTTTAATGTTTGATATAAATTATATTTAAAAAAAAATTATTTCGAAAAGAAAACTCGGTTTTTTTCGTCTTAGATAATTATTGTGCGTCTTTTTCTTTCTTAATGCTGAAAATTTTATTGCATGGTCTTATTTTACCAAATAATAAGCCTTAGAGGAATATGGAAAATGCAAGATGTCAAAATGCTCCAAGAATGCTACAAAGAAGTTTATAGTGTGAATATTTTTACAAGTTCTTTTTCTAGTGCTAGTAAATCCAACTTGAACTACAAAATACAATTTTTAAAAAATTGTTGGAAGAAATTTTCTTTTTTGGGAAGTGCTCTGTACGTGGAGAATCACCCTTTTGGTAAATGGTTCCTTTGCCCTACCGGATAAAAGTGATAAATCGAGATTTAAGTTAATAGAATTATTGAAAAGAAAAGGGATAGAATTGTAGGAGAGAGAAATATATCAAAATAGATTCATAGATGAATAGAAATTAATATAATTGTCGGAAATAAGAATTGGGTAGAATGGTTTTTTAAAATGTTTCCAAAAAGGGTTAGCCATTCTATGAAGTACTAAGATGTAGAATAAAATATTTTATACAATAGTTCAGAATGGAATGAATGAAACAGAATAAAAAAATGTTATCAAACTAAGAGAAAAAAAGGATAGAATGAAGTAGCTTATTACGATATTTATTATTTATATTAAGAAGAGCTACAAAATTTTGCAATACAGAGATTACTTGACGTAAAATTGGCAGTAAACTTAAAGCGAAAACGAGTGAAAAAAATTGTGTTGAAGAAAGTGTGCAGTATGGATTGTCAAATATGGTTGACAGTTTGTGACAAAACTGGCAGCCTTCATCCAGTGTAGCTGTGAGAGCTTTCTATTCTTCGACGTGTCGAAGTAATACAAAGGTGGTCGACCAGTCCCATTGTCTCCGTGTTTGAGTCGGGCAGGTGTCCAAACGGTCGGACAATAAGGGACAATCGACGACCACCGGTAAAACTTTACGAACCTAGAAAGGTGTCGGAATGCACCCTGCAGACATCCTCCATCCCTCCTGTCCTGAGACTTGGTGTCTCTTATTGTTATTGTTATATTCTTAAACACCCCCTTCTAGACAGGTCGACGCATTGCCGTCGACACGCCTATAAATAGGCAACTACGAGGATTCAGATACCAGTCAGGAAGAAATCAAAACTTGTCTCAGAGGTACTCATTCTTCCAAAATTAAAATCTCCTATAACCCAAGAATGTCAGACTAGGGCAAATTTCGCATAGGATCTTTTTTTCCTTCAACTGCTACATCCAAGAATAAGTTGATTTTTCAAATACTGATCTTAGAATTTAGAACAGTTTCGAAAAGAACGAAAATGAAAGACTTCAAAACAAGTCTATACTTCTAGGGTTAGATCTGTACTTTGTGTTTCATCTGACATTAGAATACAACTTACAGAAGATGATACAACAGCATTTAAGACACTTTTAAAAACAGTTAATTCAAGCATGCCTGAAAATTTTCGGTATTCATTCTAAAATTTTGAAAAGCATTTCCGGTAGTAGCGATTTTCCGGAAAACGCTGAGTTGGAACCCGCAGGTTCATTATTTTATATGCAGCTACACATAGGACATGCACAGAGTACAACAATGGAGACCGCTCAACGGGGCATCAGCCACCGAATCTGAAGCTACAATGCTCCTTCAACGCATCCTTAGCAGAAGGACTCTTCGACTTGAAGGTTAGTTCGTGAGATCTTCGGGGGTTGAGCTTTACAGGTGGTCGCTGAGGCTCGTGGCTCAAGCATAATTAAAACGCAACGCGAAATCCGCACTGAAGAAAGAACAAACCGCACAGCTTCTACTAGCCGACTAATACCTGACCGGTAAGCCTTTTAAAAGCGTCCGCCAATAAGGATATCGAGTGGCTCTCTGCGCCTACTTACATGGGAATTTGCACCCACAAAGCGGACTTACCGCCCCGCTTTGTGAACACTCAATGGGAATACACCTTCCATCTGGACAGCTAGTCTCTCAAAGGAACTACCTTCCGGAAAATGTCCTTATTCTTTGCGATCGTGCAATTAATTCTCAACAGGAGGATCTAAAAGATAAATAACGTTTTTGGAATTGGTATTCCTTTCAGGGAAAAGAGAGCAAGGTTGCGGGAAATGATTATTTTTCTGGTTCATTCATGAAATGGGAGCATGAATGAAGGTCTCTTTAGTGCTTCAAGTTTTTAGATACAATAAATTTTAGTATTATAATAAAGTTTAGACTTTGAGCAACGTCCACTAAAATCATTCCTAAGATTAGATCTTAAGAAAATTTTCAATAGTGGACTACAACTAATTGCATAGCAATGGATTCAAGTAGCCCAGACGACTAATTAAACGCTTTAAAACGGACTATACCAAACTTCATAGAGCAGTAGATTGCCTATAAGACACCAACTAGAAATATCAATGGGTTCTAAAAACTTTCATAGTTGAGTGACCCGTAACAAACTAATCAGCAACGGGTCCTAACAAATATCATAGAAACGTATCCTAATAGCTTTCTTAATAGGGAACAGTTAATAGACCAAAATAATATCCACAACAACGGATTGTGATAAAACACTTATAGTAACTAGTAAGGAATTCAAATATGTATACATCTGCAATTCTGCAACAACGTACTTTAAAATTATTAAATATCAAAGGTGTCTAACAAGTTTGGTATCAGATTTACACAAACTAGTTGACCTAGTTAATAAAGTAACCAAACAAATTCCAAAGAAAATTTCTCAAAAACGGTATATAACGAACTACTTGTTCGCAACAGATCAAGGAAAAAATCCTACCATAGAGAAAGAATTTAAAATCATCTTTAGCAAAAGATACCAATAAATTTTTAAGCAAACCATAAAAGATTCATCAACAACAAAATACGAACAACATACCGTAACAACATCCGCAACAACGAACTATAAAAAACCAGATACCAAAGTTTACCCAACAACTATGTTGAACTGAGTACAGCAAAATACCTTGTAAACGATTCAAACAAATCCTAATCCTTAGACAATGGGTCGTAATATGGATACATAAAAAGAAATTATAATCAATTTTATAGCGAGAAGCCCTTATATATTTCCTAATAATGGAAAATAATAACTATCTATTTAGCAATTTGTCATATCAAACAACGTAAAACCAGTGTTACAACTCGGAGAAAAATAAAGATTCGGCCTTGCTTGGCTCAAAATTGGTAGTCTTGAACCAGTTTTTGGCCAATAATGATTCAATGATCACTGTAGAAAAATCCATATCAACGGATGCGTGCATGGTATCCTTATCTTTAACAACAAACTGCGAAAAAATCTCTAAACATGCCAGTGACAATCGTAACAACGGATTAGATTACCAGAACTACCAACTATGTATCCAAAACTTTAGTAATGGACGGAAAAAACTTTCTAACAATGGTCCGTACCAGACTGACAAAGGCAGATGATCACAAACTTCTTGGTAACAGAATGTTACTAAATACTTATAATAACCCAATAAGCCTTCCTAACAACAGACAATATTAATATTGTGGTGGTTGAAACCACCTAAATCAGACTTGACGCTATAGCACATAACCAATAAGCAATAACTTATCAACGAATCCTAATAAACTATACAGACTTTAAAAATCTTTCCGTTTCCTAGCAATGAAGTACAAAAACCTTTTCAGTAGTGGTTCCTAAAAATATCCCCAGCAAGAGGATCTTAACATATCAGAAGGTATGAGAAAAACATATCAGAATGACATATCTTAATATATCAGAGACACTATAAAACAATAAAATGAATAAACATTCCTACAGGAACAAAAAAAATTACTGTTTCTAGTCTTTACTAACTTAATTCTTAGGAATAGATTTACTCTAAGGAACTCCTCAACAACATGGACTATAACACTCTAACACAAATATTCTGTTGTAACAAAATCCTTTTCTTAAAAAAAGTCTTAAAAAAAGGATAGGACAGTTTGTTGCTGACAGGCTCATGAGATGAACCTGAAAGCGTAACAACGGGGACCGACGCGAAGGTTCTGTCCTAAGCTTCTGATAATTAAATGCTTTAAAACGGACTATAACAATCTTCAACCTAGAGGATCACTAACAACGGCCTTACTAGTAGATTGCCTATACCCTATAAGACACTACCTAGAAACATCAATGGGCTCTGAAAACTTTCAAAGTCGAGTGACCCATAACAAACTAATTAGCAACGGGTTCTAACAAATATCCTGGAAACGTACCCTAATAGCTTTTCCAACAAGAAACTGTTAACAGACTAAAACAATATCCACAAGAACGGATTGTGACAAAACACTTAAAGTAAGAACTTCAAATATACTTTAAAATAACTCAAACTATTGGTTTATGAAATGCAGCTGATTTTATCAAATGACCTAACGACGTACCTAAGAGAACACCTATAATATCTTGTTTAAAAATTGTTTATAAGTATCAACTCTATCTATTTTTATAATAATTTACCAGTGGACCTCATATAACTTAACAAACGACATGACTGAATACTGAACTACATCCACAACAACGCGCTTTAAGAATATTAAGTATCAAAGGCGTCTAAGAAGTTCGGCAACAGATTTAAACAAACTAGTTGACCTACTAAAGAAGCTGAACTAATTCCATGGAAAATTTCCTACAAGCAGTCTATAATATACTACTTATTAGCAACAGAGGATGAAAAAAATCCTACCGTAAAAGATTTTTCAACAACAAAACACGAACAACAGACACAACATTCACAATAACAAACTGCAAAAACCTAGATACCAATAGTTACCTAACAAATATGTGGAACTGACTATAGCAAAACACCTTGTCAATGAATTAAACAAATCCTAAACATAATGTAATTATGTAATAGATCGTAACACACAGGGATTTAAAACAAGAGATTATAACAAGTTTCATACCGAGGACTACTTACATCTTTCCTAAGAACGGACTATAATAATTAACTATTTAGCAATTGTTAATATCAAACACCGTAAAAACAGTTTTACAACTCGAAGGAAAAACAACTTTGCCAGAAAGAACTTAATTCAAGATTGGCAAACTTGTGCTGTAGTTGTGGACCACTAAAGATTTTATTATCAAAGTAGCAATCCCCATAACGAAGGACGCTATCCAGTGGATGGTATCCATATTCATAGGAACAAACTGCAAAAAATTCTCTAAACACACCAGCGACAATCGTAAAAACAGACTAGAACTACGAAGTACCAACTATACATATATGCAAAACTTTAGAAATGGGCCTAAAAAACTTTTTAACAATGGTCCGTATCAAACTGACAAGGGCAGGTTATCACAAATTTAAGTAACGGAATGTTACTAAATTGTTATAATAACCCGATAAACCTCCCTAACAACAGACAATACACTCAAACCTCGGTTTCAGTCCAGTGTCGGGGGTTGTCTTCAAATTTTTTGGTCGCAATTCGGGGGGATCCAAACGTAAACAGCCAGAGCCGTAAGAACCATTTCCTGATATTATGCAATCTCCGAACGTGAGTTCGAACCTGAGTACCCGCGCACTGCGCCTTTGTCTATACTCTGCTGGCGTTTCACGCTTGGATGAACACCGTCTCTCGCCCTGCGCGCCGGAGAAACTGCGAGGGTCAGCCGTTCTAGATAGGCCGAAACCGGGGGGGACTGAAACCGAGGTTTGAGTGTATTAAACCACGAACGAATCCTGAAAAGCTCTACATTCTTTAAAAATCTTCACGTAACCCAGCAATAAACTACCAAAATCTGTTTAACCATGCTCAGCATCAAACTGACAAGGGCAGATTATCACAAACTTCAATAACGGAATGTTACTAAATTGTTATAATAATCCACTAAACCTCCCTAACAACAGACAATATTATACCACCAACGAATCCTAATAAGTTCTACATTCTTTAACATTCTTTCCGTAACCCAGCAATAAAGTACTAAAAACTTTTTAACAGTGGTTTCTAAAAACAACCCCAGCAACAGGCTCTTAACATAGCAGAAAACCTAAGTACACTCATCTCGTATAACTGTGCCGCCCGTTCTTGTACCAGCTTCACGACTGTTTACGCTTGACGCCCTATACTCAAGGTCGCTCTCAACATGACCAAACCATCTCAGCAAATTCCTTTCACTCTTGTCAAACAATGTTTCTTCTACGCCACATTTTTTGAGAACCCACTCGTTACTAACTTTGTCCATTAGCGTTTTACCGCACATATTCCGCAGGAACTGCATTCCAACCGCGTTCAATTTGCTCTT
>JAUMHM010000005.1:2779345-2814059 GCA_032362435.1 Melikaiella ostensackeni
CCATATTATTGCCATGGTTTTGACAATTGCCATTGTTATTGTTGCGTCAATCGACAACAAATCGCCTCCTTTTTAAAAAAAACGGGTAAAAAGTAGCACTTTTTGAACAAATTATAGAAAAAGTATCGTCAGGGCCGCCGAGAGCAAATCCGGGCCCGGGGGTAGCCATGCGCGGACCCCTCCTCCCCTCCCCCAACAATTGTAAAATTAAAAATACAAATACTAGAGACCTCTACATTCTGGCGCACGAAAAAACGCAAAGGCCCCGAATATTTCGATCGAAATCATTTATTTTCAAGAACGAGTTTTTTTTTAATAGTGTTTTTTGAGGATTTACGGGCCCCTTCGAAAAATTGCGGGCCCCTTCGAAGAATTGCGGGCCCGGGGGGAATCCCCCCGTTAACCCCTCCCCCCTGTCGTCGGCCCTGAGTATCGTGTCCCACATGTTGAAAAGCGACAAATTTAAAACTCGTGTGATAACCACCCGAGCGGAGCGAGCACTTCACACTCGTCTTAAATCTCTCGATTTTTCAACTTGTAGTACAATGTACTATTATTAAAAGCTATAAATAACGGTCATTCCATTTTATTTCGCCGAAGTCGGCTGCGGCCTAATTTTTAAAAATTTTGATACCTACTCATTAGAACTCAATGTTTTTTGAACTTATTAATCACATAAATTCAATAAATGACTTCATTCTTACTTAGAAATTTAATTTACAAAATGCAAATGCACAGAAAAATGTCACATTTATGTGCATATAGAACAGAGAAAAACTCAAATTCTAGAATGCAAAATTGAATTAAATCAAGTAAGATGTATTCAACAGTATTCAAACTGCAAAAGTAACTTCACTGGGAAATAATGGACGAAAATTGTGTTTTAACAACAACTACAACATAACCATTTTTCAGCGCTTTCATAGGCTTATTAGAAGAGTTATGTTTACTTTTTTTTTTTAATTAAGACTTATCTCGTAAGCTTCAGTTTGGGTCAGATTTTTCATAGTTGTAGCCCCTTCCTCAACATTTTATGCTGAAATTCGACGAGCCTACCACCACATTTTTTCGTGATAAAAATAGAGGAAAATACACATATTCTTTGAAATTGGCCACAAAAAAATGCGTGTATTTTCCTCCATTTTTATCACGAAAAAACGGTGGTGGAGATGCTCTTCCAGACTTTACCTAGAGGTAATTTAGTTTAACCAAACCTCAAAATTGTAATGTTTTGGGCTATTATGAAAATTGATGTTTCGGTAGAAAAAGGCTCAGGATCTAAGCAAAATTTTCAGGGGGATAAAATGAAGACCCGATTTACATATATAGTAATTCCTGGATTTTTTCATTTTTCTCTTTATCAGTTATTCATCCGCGAAAATTAACAAAACCTCCAAAGTGTGGAATTTTGAAAGGAAAATTTTCATATTTCAGCATCAAAAGTTGAAAAGGGGCTACAACTATGAAAACTCTAAACAAAAAAGAACCTTACGAGGTGAGTTTTAATTTAAAAACTAAACAACGATTTTAATGAAGCTTTGAAAGTGCTGAAAAATAGTTACGTTTTAGTTGATAAAACACCATTTCCGTACATTATGAGTATTACTACAGTTAAGAATCAAAGTTTTTTTAATTGTACCGCAACTGCACTAAATTTGCAACGGTATTCAACTGCTACGAACATCTGTATCAATATAAAGAAACAAAAGGCTGTTACATTCTAGGATGATTTTGTTGCAGATCAAATTTATACCTTTAGATTTAGTGTGATGCTTTACAATAGGAACTAGAAAACCAGACAATCATAAATTAAACTATCTTTAATTTTAATATTAAATAGCATTCTCATAATATAGATTACTATGTAGATTTCATACATAAATTACTCAGATTTTCTTTTTTCTTCTAGGTAAAATCTAAAATTAGATGATGAAATGTGACTAAAGTGACTTTTTCCTTTGAAAAAGTGATTAGTAATGACTTTTTCTAAAAAAAGTGACTAAAAAGTGACTTGAAACAAAAAAGTGACTAAAAGTGACTTAAGTGACTGTGTGGCAGCCCTGTTAATATAATTTTCATCAGTTTTTACCCATAAAAATGATTTCTTTTGATGTGAATTATCTGGGGCTGAGTTAAAATTCTGGCAAAACATCGGATATACCGGTTTGATTTGTGAAAAAACGGCAGCATCACGAAAGCAGAACGTCTGTACAATAATCTCGACGGGAGATTGGGCCCTGGAGGTATTTGGCACGAACGCCAATGGTGAATGGTTCAGAGACGTGGGTCCCTCTGCATTCCCTGCATTCCACGCATCACTTTATTTTACACGGACGGCATCCCGCCTCATTCTTGCATGCACGTATAACTGGTGTCGTTCATTCAGGCGTTCGAGACACGTATCGCCTTCAAATGTGAGTTGTAAAAAAAACTCAAAATTTCACTTTTATATGGGACATTGCGAAAAACTTGAGAACTATAAATTTTAAAAAATCAGCTCGTAAAGCGGGCGCAGAACATACAAAAATTTTATTTTTTACCACAATCCTACACGCTAAGAGCTTCAATTTGAGACATCCCTAAAGAAAATTGCACTACAAGAAAAGCTTCCAGCATAATGGTCTGAAAATCAAAAATTTCTCATTTTTCTTAGTTTTTATCACTGATAGCAAAAAAAATACTATGATATAGCAAATGTTATTTTTATTCAACATCTAGATGCCAACAGCCTCAATTTGAGTCAGTCCCGAAGAAAACCCGGCTAAAAGAGAAACTTCCAGCATAGTGGACTAAAAAACCTTTTTCTATTTCTTATTGTATATCTACATCCCCACAGCTTAAACTTGATCCATCCCCGAAGAAAATCGGACTAAAAGAAAACCTTCCAACATAGTAGGCTAAAAAAGCAAAGTTTCTCATTTTTTCTAGTTTTTGACTACTGATAACCAAAAAATAACACTATAACATAACAAATGTTATGTTTTATATAACACCTACTTGCCAAACAGCTTCAATTTGTGCCACATCTGAAGAAAATCGGACTAAAAGAAAAGCTTCTACCATAATGCTCTAAAAAACCAAAATTTCTTAATTTCCCTATTTTTTGACCATTGGTAACAAAACAACAACACTATAAAATAGAAAATTTTCCGTTCCCGAAGAAAATCGGACTAAAAGAAAACCTTCCGGCATAGTGAGCTAAAAAACCAAAATTTCTAATTTTTCCTTGTTTTTGACCAATGATAACAAGAAAGGACACCAGAACATAGCAAATGTTATTCTTTATTCAACATCCACATGGTAACAGCTTCAATTTGAGCCAGCCCGAAGAAAAACGGACAAAAAGACAAGCTTCGAGTACAATGATCTATAAACCAAATTTTCTCATTTTTCCTAGTTTTTAACCACTGGTAAAAAAATAACACTATTAGATAACAAATGTTACCTTTTATTCAACATCTACATGCCAATAGCTTTAATTCGAGCCAGCCCCGAAGAAAATCAGAGTAAAAGAAAACCTTCCAGCATAGTCGGCTAAAAAACCAAAGCTAGCCCCGAAGAAAATCGGACTAAAAGAAAAGCTTCCAGCATAATGAGCTAAAACACCAAATTTTCTCATTTTTCCTAGTTTTTGACCACTGGTAATGAAAAAAGAACACTATAATATAACTAATGTTATTTTTTAATCAACATCGACATACCAACAACTTCAATTTAAGCCAGCCCCGAAGAAAATCAGACAAAAAGAAAAGATTCCAGCATAATGGTCTAAAACCCAAATTTTCTCATTTTTCCTAGTTTTTAACCACTGGTAACAAAAAAAACACAATGATATATAGCGAATGTTATTTTTTAATCAATATCGACATGCGAAAAGCTTCAATTTGAGCCAGCCCCGAAAAAAATCAGACAAAAAGAAAAGCTTCCAGCATAATGGTCTGAAAAACAAATTTTCTCATTTTTCCTAGTTTTTAACCACTGGCAACGAAAAGAAACACTGTAATAAAGTGAATGTTATTTTTTAATCAACATCGACATGCCAACAGCTTCAGTTTGAGCCAGCCCCGACAAAAATCAGACAAAAGGAAAGCTTCCAGCATAATGGTCTAAAAACCATATTTTCTCATTTTTCCCAGTTTTTAACCACTGGTAACAAAAAACTGCACTATAATATAGCGAATGTTATTTTTTAATCAACATCGACATGCCAACAGCAATTTGAGCAGCCCCGACAAAAATCAGACAGAAAGAAAGCTCCCAGCATAATGGTCTAAAAACCAAATTTTCTCATTTTTCCTAATTTTTAACCACTGGTAACAAAAAACAACACTATGATATATAGCGAATGTTATTTTTCAATCAATATCGACATTCTAACAGCTTCAATTTGAGCCAGCCCCGAAAAAAATCAGACAAAAAGAAAAGCTTCCAGCATAATGGTCTAAAAACCAAATTTTCTCATTTTTCCTAGTTTTTAACCACTGGTAACAAAAAAAAACACTATGATATATAGCGAATGTTATTTTTTAATCAATATCGACATGCCGAAAGCTTCAATTTGAGCCAGCCCCGAAAAAAATCAGACAAAAAGAAAAGCTTCCAGCATAATGGTCTAAAAACCAAAGTTTCTCATTTTTCCTAGTTTTTAACTACTGGTAACAAAAAAACAATACTATAAAAAAGTGAATATGCCCTTTATTCACTTAATTCCTTCTCCTTCCTTTCAAAATGATAGTCGGCATAAAATTGATTGATTAAATTTCGAATTTAATTCTATAATGGAGAAACGCAGAGAAACCCCCAGCTTTTTTATCCCAAAATTGGATAAAAACGATGCAAACAGTTGACAACGATACTAAAAGTTGTGAATGTAGTTGTATTTGTCATTACCATAGTCAACATATTTGTCAATTGTTTACAGCGTTTTTATCGAATTTTGTTTTAAAAAACACTCTGAAGGATTTCTGTGAAATTATTTCAAAAAACATTGTTATTCATAACACTCATGCAGGTAAATATATATTTTTTTAACTACTGCATATTATTTTTTCATACATTCTGAGAGGCGATAAATGACTTACGTCAGTGTCTCTTCTATTATTCATCACTTTCGTAAGAATAAAAGAAGCCTCTTATTCACTTCTCAAGTGTTAATCAATCTCTAAAGAATAAAGCTCCACAATATCATAGAAAAAAATAATTTCAAAGCCAAAGAAAATTTACAATTTAAATTGAGATCTCATGAAACATGAAGCAATTTATCTAATATATACTGCAAAAGTTTTATTACTACACTACCGTTTTTTACTAACTTTATCATTTTAAAATCTATAAGAATCTACGTCGAGCGATCCCTGTTACTTTTTTTTTTTTATAAAAGCATCGATACAGAGGTCTTGCAATTTTTTAAATTACTAATATCTGCAAAACTCGAGGGGTAGACTCTTGAAATCTGGTGTACACCTCGTATGAAATCTCGTAAAATCTCTAAAAATTTTATGGAATCACTTGAAATTTTTGGAAATGTTTTAAAATATCTTGATATCTATTGAAATCTCTTGAAATTATTTGCAATCCCTCAAAAAACCCACAAGGGCTCGCAGCTCCCGGTTTTTTTCTGTTTAAACTTCTGGGATGTTTCAGTATCATTCTGACCCCATAATGAAAACAAAATCAAGTGGGTCCCTTTTAAGAAAACTCAATTTTTGATTTTTTTAAAAGGTTACTTAACAAATTTTCATAAAAATAACTTAAAAGTGTAATTTTATTGGTTTAAACCATTTAGTTTAGCATCTAAAAAAGTGCTCTAGGAGCTTGAATACCTTAAGAGAACTAAGACTGTTCAATATTTTTGAAAACGGTGAAAAAAGTTCGGAAAAATTATTTTTTTGAAAATTATTTCTTTCCAGTCCATCCGAAGTATCTGTACAAGAATTGCTTTAGCTCTAACAACACTGAAATGGCCTTTTGAAAATGACCCCAAAAATGACGACTTTTTTATGAAATTTTGTTAAACATCAATTATTGAAATAAAATTTCTCATTTTCCAAAATAACTCATTTACTGATCAATGCAGGCGAATACTGCCACCAAATAAATTAAAGAAGACTCAATTTTAAGGAAATCTAAAAAAATAATTAATTAATTATAATCATTATTATTTTGAGATATTTACTATCAGAAGTAAATATCTCAAAATAATAATGATTATAATTAATTAATTATTTTATTCATTATATTATATTTAATCAATTAATTAATTATAATAATGATAATTCTGAAAACTACCCTTTTTATGGAATTTTGATGAACATGTTTTTTTTTTAAATTAGGTTAACTGAGTCTTCATTTGCTTCCAAGTTCAATAACAAGATACAAAATATGATAACATTTTTCCGTGTCTCACCCTCCAGAAACAAGAAATAAATAAAAAACATGAAAATATTTCACTTTCCGTTGAAATCTCTTGAAATATTTTGAAATCCTTTCAAATCCTTTGATAGAAGTTATTTGAAATACCTTAAAATGTATTAAATTATGTTGAAATTAAATGCTATAAAATCCCTCAAAATATTTTTAAGGCTTTTGAAATATTTTGATGTCCATTGAAAACCCTAGAAATCTTTTGGAATCCCTTGAAATATTTTTAAATACCTTAAAATCTTTTGAATTCTTTGAAATCCTTTGAAATTCCTTAAAAATATTTTAATCTCCCTTGAAATATATATTGACATCCCTGAAAAGCTTTGGAATGGCTTGATATCTTTTAAAATTTTTTGAAATCATCGAAAACATACACAATATTTAAAATCCCTTGAAGCAACTTGAAATATTTTAATTTCCTTCAAGTCTCTTGAAATTCCGTGATAATTTATTTAAAATCCCTTCAAATCCGTTAAAGTAATTTGAAATCAAATGCAATCTTTTGAACTCTTTTAAAATCACTTAAAAATTTTTAAAATCCTTGGAAATTTATTACGGTCTTTATTAATATCCTTTGAAATACCTTGAAATCTTACGAACTCTTTAAAAATTCTTTGAGATCTTTTGAAATTCCTTGAAATATTTTGAAGTCCATTGAAACCCCTGGAAATCCTTTGGAATCACTTGAAACCTCTGAAATACCACGAAATGTATTAAAATTTTTGAAATCACTGGAAATCTATAGCAGTCTTTAATGAAATTTCTTTAAAATATTTTGATCTCCTTTGAAATATATTTTGAAACCTCTGGAAAGCTTTGGATTCCCTTGATATCTTTTAAAATTTTTTGAAATCTTCGAAAACATATACAATCTTTAAAATCCCTTGAAGCAATTTGAAATATTTTAATTTCCTTCAAGTTTCATGAAATTCCGTGACAACTGATTTAAAATCTCCTCAAATCCGTTAAAGTAATTTAAATTCGTATGCAATCTTTTGAACTTTTTTAATATCGCCTAAAAATCTTTGAAATCCTTTGGTCTTTATTAAAATCTTTTGAAATCCCACGAAAATTATTAAAATCTTTGAAATCCCTGGAAATCCATTGAAGTCCTTAATGAAATTCCTCGAAAAGTTTTTACATCATTTGAAATCCTTTGAACTCCCTTAAAATCCATTGAAGTATTTTGAAATCAAATGCAATCTTTTGAACTCTATTAAAATCACTTAAAAATCTTTAAAATTCCTAGAAATTTGTCACGATTTTTATTAAAATTCTTTGAAATACCCTGAAATCTTTCGAATTCTTTAGAATTTTTTTGAGATCTTTTGAAGTTCCTTGAAATCTTTTGAATTCCCTTAAAATTCCTTGATATTAAAAAAATCACTACTAAACCCTTGACCTTTTAAAAAAATCTTCGAAAAAAGCTACCCTCATTCGAAAATAAGTTCAATATTTATATTTTTATATTTGAATACTAATCGCATTTGAATTTCCGCAGACAGGCCAAAACGTGTCTGTGTGTGCCGCCCGAATGATTAAAAGACTATCCTCGACAGTTAAATTTCTTCTACGCACCGAGACTGGGACTTTACATGGAATTCAGGTTTTACGGGATTCATATGCCGGTCAGGATCTCTGCATATAATTTTTTCTAACAGGTTTGATTTCTCAAGAAAGGAAATTCATTTTATAGAATATTTATGTTAATCAAAACGCTACAAAAAAAGTAGTACAAAATGTCTTTACTAAGCTGTAAAACAACCTTTTTCTGATTTCCACTTTCAACAATTAAATTTTGGGTGGGTAATTTAGAGGAATATATTCAAGACAGTGAAGAGATTCGAAGCTTAAATCTTTCAAGTGATAAAATAACCATAAAGTTGAGAAATTCTGGAAAATAAACTGATTTTAAATTTTAAAACCATTTTTACATTCCATATGTTTTCAGGATCTTTTGATTACAGAGTGGGTGGCCAATATCGTTATATAATGACGCAAAAACGAACTTTTAAATAAAAGACTCGGAAATCAACTAAGTGCCTATTGAAGTGAAACAAGCCTGAAATCCGGCAACCAAACCAAACGATGGTCGCTGGCTTGACCGCTTGTACCGGAAGTTAGGCGTGTCCAGCCGTCAACTCCGATGAACTGCGAGAGAAAAATAAATAAGAATCGCACAACCTAATAGAAAATTGCAGAGACTTTTAGAAATTTCTTGGAAAATTCAATAATTTTTCAGTGAAATTCAATTTAAATTACCAGCAAATAATTTATTTTTCCGTTTCCAGGCTTCGAAGTGCTCTATGGAACTAAATAAAGCACCAAAAATGTATAAAAGTATCCTTGAAAATAAAAAAAAGCATTAGTAAAGTAGTCTTTTTAAATCAGTCAAAAATCTAACAATGAGATGACCAGAGTTACAATTTTTTCTTAATTCTCACAAATTCTCTACTGAGAGTCCATTGGATATTAATTTTCCGAAACATCATTTGCCAATGGCGAACCATTTTCAAAAAATCGATTTTTTTAAAAATTCGTTTCTTATGGATTCAAATGTTGTTTTTTTTGGTTAAATTCTCACGTAAAATTATGTAAATATAACATTTTTCTATCAGAAAAGACGTCAAAGAGATGAATTTTCAACTAAACTGATAAATCTTCAAACAAACAAAAAATTTAACAAAGGAGTTTAACTTTCAATCAAGTAGTTGAATTTTCGACCAATACAGATTTTAATTTTAAATCAAAAATTGTTAAATTCAACTAAAAAAGACGATTTTTCAACGAAATAGTTGAATCCTCGAACAAGAAAGTCTTTTCAGCCAAGAAAGAAAAACAATTTCAACCAAATTGTTGAAATTGCAAGCCAAAAAGACGAGTTTTTTACAAAGCAATTGAACTTTCAACCGAAAAGACGAACTTTCAACCAAAAAAGATGAGCTTTTAGCCAAATCGTTACATTTTCAACAAAATAATTAAATTCTCAACTAAATTATAAGATTTTTAACCAAAAGAGATGAATTTCCAAACCAAACAGACGAAATTTAACAAAAGAGTTGAATTTTTAACCAAGCAAGATTTTTCAGTCAAGAAAGAAAAACAATTTCAATTTAACTGTTTAAATTTCAAGACAAAAAGATGACTTTTCTACAAAGCAGTGTAATTTTTAACCGGAAAATATGAATTTTCAACAAAAAAGAATGAACTTTCATCCAAAAAGACGAATTGTCAACCAAAAAGGATGACTTTAACAAAATAATTAAATTATCAACCAAATAATAAGATTTTGAAACCAAGAAGACGAAATTTAAAGAAACATTTTTCAGTCAAGAAAGAAAAACAATTTCAACCAAATTTTTGAAATTTTAAGCCAAAAAGACGAATTTTTTACAAAACAGTTGAATTTTCAACAAAAAGATTAATTTTAACCAAACAGTTCCATTTTCAATCAAAATGGTTGAATTTTCAACCTAAAAAGACGAATTTTCAACCTAAAAAGACGAATTTTCACCCTGAAAAGACGAATTTTCAACAAAAACGTTGAACTATTCACCAAAAAGATGAATTTTCAATCAAAAAGGACAAACTTTCAACCAAAACGACGAATTGTCAACTAAAAAGTATGAATTTAACAAAATAATTAAATTCTCAACCAAATAATAATATTTTCAAACAAAAAGATACATTTTTAAACCAAGAAGACGGAATTTAAAGAAACACTTTTCAGTCAAAAAAAAAAAAACAATTTCAAGCAAATTGTTGAAATTTCAAGCCAAAAAGACGAATTTTTTACAAAGCAGTTGAATTTTCAACCCGAATGTTTGAACTTTCAACAAAAAAGATTAATTCCAACCAAATTGTTCCATTTACAATCAAAATAGTTAAATTTTCAACCCAAAAAGATGAATTTTCAACAAAAACGTTGAACTTTTCACAGAAAGGTGACTTTTCAATCAAAAAAGGCGAACTTTGAACCAAAAAGACGAATTGTCAACCAAAAAGTATGACTAACAAAGTAATTAAATTCTCAACCAAATAATAAGATTTTCAAACAAAAAAGATAAATTTTCAAACCAAGAAGACGGAATTTAAAGAAACATTTTTTAGTAAAAAAAAAAAAAATTTCAACCAAATTGTTCAAATTTCAAGCCAAAAAGACGAATTTTTTACAAATCAGTTGAATTATCAACCCGAAAAATTTAATTTTTAACAAAAAAGAATAATTCCAACCAAATAGTTCCATTCTCAATCAAAATAGTTGAATTTTTAACCCAAAAAGACAAATTTACAACAAAAACGTTGAACTTTTCACCAAAAAGATGAATTTTTAATCAGAAAGGACGAACTTTCAACCAAAAAGACGAATTTTCAACCAAAAGGATGCCTTTTTAACAAAATAATTAAATTCTCAACCAAATCATAAGATTTTTAGACAAAAAAGATGAATCTTCAAACCAAGAGAGACGAAACTTAACAAAAGAGTTGAATCTTCAGCTAAGAAACATTATTCAGTCAAGAAAGAAAAACAATTTCAAGCAAATTGTTGAAGTTTCAAGCCAAAAATATGAATTTTCAAGGAAAAAGATTATTTTCAGCCAGAGTTCAATTTTAAATTAAAAAGTATTACTTTTTAACGAAATAATTAAATTCTCAAACAAATAATAAGATTTATAAATAAAAAAGATGAATTTTCAAACCAAGAAGACGGAATTTAGCGAAAGAGTTGAATCTTCAACTAAGAAAGATTTTTCAATCAAGAAAGAAAAACAATTTGAAAAAAACTGTTGAAGTTTCAAGCAAAAAAGACGAATTTTCTACAAAGCAGTTGAATTTTCAACAGAAAAAGCTAATTTCAAACAAAATAGTTGAATTTTCAACTCAGAAAGACAAATTTTCAACCAAAAAGGAAGACTTTTGAAAAAAATTGTTAAATTTTCCACAAAATAATTAAATTCTCAACCAAATAATAAAATTTTTAGCCAGAAGAGATGAATTTTCAATTCAAAAAGACGAAATAAAAACTAAAATGATGAATCTTTAACAAACAAAAAAAATGAATTGTTAACAGCTGAATTTTAAATTGTTGAAAACTGAAGAAAGTTGAAAATTGAATTTCCAACAGTTGAAACTTCAATTGTAAAAAAATCTACTGTTAAAAATTGAATTTTCAATTTTCTTCAATTTTCAACAGCTGAGTTTTGTATTAAAAACAAGTGTTAAAGATGTTATATTTATATAATTTTACATGAGAATTTGATGAATAAACATTTCAGTCCATAAAATTTTTGTTGAAAAAGCCCATTTTTCGATAACGGGTAGGGATTGGCAAATAATGTTTTGACATTAAATTATATCTCAGACTTAAGACGGTTACAACCCAATACTATGTCGGAGGCACTTTTTGAGTTGGACATTTGTACCAAACTGAATATTCTGCACGGTGCTATCCCGGTTTTATATCATCAGTCGCGGATGCATTTTTGTAATGCAATCAAATGTTCTGATGAGAGTGACATGCATAATTTTAAACAGTGGACAGTCTGGTATAATTTTTACCCCACCAAACACGGGCCGGGTTGCAGCCAAGCGCGTGAGGGGGGGGACCTATAGCTTAAGGTGGAATCCGAACCACCAGAACCTGGGTAAAAGTACATGAAAAAATTTCCAGAGGCACCGGCTCAGGGATCAAACCCCGGAACTCTAGTAGGAAGTCCGAGCGCTTTGTTTTGGCAAATTATTATCATGATTATTATTATTATTATTATTATTATTATTGTTATTATTATACCATTAAGCCAAATTCCTTTCGGCGTAAGCCTAACTCGTTCGGTTCTAGCCTCATCCAATCGAATCTCAATAGGGAATTTATGAGATTAAAAAAAAAATCTCAACTCTAATCATCTCCTTGTAAGGAAGAGCGCAGTTTCCTCAGAAATACCTTCCTTTTATTTTTCATTATTTTTTATTTATTTTTCAAAAACTCAAATTTGTTAGTACGATCAATCTTGTATATCACTCTACTGAAAAAAGTAGCCTTGCCTAAAAAAGTATCAAAAAAGTAAAAAAAAAAAAAAGGTGGAGCTTTGAAGCCTGCGTTACTGATGTAATTGAAAATCCAATCACTTTGAGAATTCAGTCATGTTTCTGTGATAAAATTTCAGTGACTTAATGAAAATCCAGTAACTCCCTACTAAAATAACTTTCCCCATTTTTTATTCATTTTATTACAATTTCTTCTATGAAATAAAAAGTATTACGAAAAACCCATAATTATATCTATGCTAGTACTCGTAAATGATTTGTCTGTTAATAAATATTATACTTTATACGTTTTTAACAACACAACTTCAGTGTCGCAATTTTCGATTGCGGTCAAACGTGCCTTTAATTTTCATTAGATTGCACGGTGAGAAAATATAATTGATACATACCTCCATCAGATACCAACAAATCAATCGATCAAACCGAGATTGTCGATGACGTTTTTGCGATATTGCAAAAGAATGTAACTGAACTCGATAACATAAAATATAAAGCCTACAAAAAAAAGCATATAAAATTCCAGGAGCAATCTAAATACTACATTTCTAAATGTCTATTTTCTATTTAATGTTTCACGTTTCATTTCTTGAATCAAGTTTTTATTTGAAAAATAAGAATTGAATGTGACAAGGACTATCCTCTGGATATTAAGAGGTATTAAGAGGTTTTCGTGACTCAGATGGAAAGAATCCGGTCTCTCTTATTTAAGCTCGTTTTATTCGAGAGAGAAGGGGAAGGAAGAGGATTTCGAGATCGTCTTTTGGATAATTAGCAGATAAAATGAAATAAAACCATTGAGATTTTTACATATTCGTCGCCTCACGCGAGAGAACACACAGAATTAAATAGGAAATTTGATAGGCTGGGTGGTAATTTATTTCTTTTTAGTAATTGATATTTTTACCGGGAATATGAAGGATATTTCAAAATATTTTAAATGAGATCAAAATAATAAGGACGGCAACGGTTTTCCAGAGACTTGAAAGATTTCAAGGGATTTCCATAAAGACTGTAACGAATTTTAAGAGATTTCAATGACTTTAAGGAATTTCAATGATTTTAAGGAATTTCAAGGGTTGTCAGAAGATTTGAAGGGTTTCTATAATTTCTAGGTGTTTCAAAGGACTTCAACAGACTTACAAGAATTTCAAAGCATTCACGGGATGTCAAGGAATTTCAAAGGATTTTAAATATTTTAAGAGATTTCAAGTGAGTCGCATTTTAAGGGATTTAAAGGGACGCGAAGAAATTTTATGAGATTTCAAGGGGTTTTCAAAGATTTCAAAGTATTTTTTTAAGGACTGCAACTTATTTCTACAGAATTCAAAGATTTCAAGAGATTTCAATGGGTTTCAAAGGATCTTGCAAAGGATGTTAAGAAATTTTGAAGATTTGGAGGTATTTGAAAGAACTTAAACAAAGGAATTTTGAAGATTGCAAAGGATTTCAAAGAACTTCAACAAAGGAATTTTAAAGACATCCAGGGATTTAAAAGAACTTCAACAAAGGAATTTTTAATATTTCAAGGGATTTCAAAAAACTTCCACAACAGAATGTTTAAGATTTCAAGAAATTTCAAAGAATTTCAACAAAAGAAGTTTTAATTTATTCAAGGGATTTCAACGAATTTTAAGAAAGGAATTTTAAATATTTTAAGAGATTTCAAAGAACTTCAAAGAAGGAATTTTTAAGATTTCAAGAGATTTCAAAGAACTTCAACAAAGGAATTTTAAATCCTTCAAGGGATTTCAAAATACTTCAACAAATTTCCAGGGATTTCAAGGAATTTCTTTAAGGACTGCAACGTATTTCTAAAGAATTCAAAGATTTTAATGGATTTCAATAGGGTTCAAAAGATCTTGCAAAGGATGTCAAGGAATTCCCGAGGACTTCAACGAATTTCAAGGAATTTTAAAGATTTCAAGGGATTTAAAAGAACTTTAACAAAAGAAGTTTCAATATTTCGAGGGATTTCAAAGAACTTCAAGAAAGAAATTGTTAATATTTCAAAAGATTTCAAAGAACTTCAACAAAGGAACTTTAAATCTTTCAAGGGATTTCAAAAAACTTCAACAAAGGAATTTTTGAGATTTGAAGCGTTTTCAAAGTACTTCAACAGATTTCAGGGATTTCAAGGAATGTCAAGAAATTTTCATCAAATTTCAAGGGATTTCAAAAGATGTAAAAGAAAATTTTAAAAAAATCTCAAATAAGTTTAAAATATTTCAAGGAATTTTAACAAAGGACAGCAACTTATTTTTAGGGATTTCAAGAGATTTCAAAAGATTTCTAGGGATTTCTTTAAGAGCTGCAACGTATTTCTAGAGAATTCAAAGATTTTAAGGGTTTTCAATGGGTTTCAATGGATCTTGCAAAGGATGTCAAGGAATTCCCGAGGACTTCAACTCAACGAATTTCAAAGATTTCAAGAGATTTAAAAGAACTTCAACAAAGGAATTAAAAATATTTCGAGGGATTTCAAAGAACTTCAACAAAGGAATTTCTAAGATTTGCAAGGATTTCAAAGTATTTCAACAGACTTCCAGGAATTTCAAGGGATGTCACGAAATTTTATGAAATTTCAAGGGATTTCTAAAGATGTCAAAGAAAATGAAGAAAAATCTCAAAAAAGTTCAAAATTTTTCAAGGAATTTTAAAGAATTTTAACGAAGGTTGACAACTTATTTAGGGATTTCAAGAAATTTCCAAATATTTCAAGGGATTTGAAAGAACTTCAACCAAGGAATTTTTTTAATTTGAAGGCATTTCAAAGTACTTCAACAGATTCCCAGGGATTTCAAGGGATGGCAAGAAATTCCAAAAGATTTCCAATGATGCCAAGGAAAATGAAAAAGATGTAAAAAAATATTTCAAGGGATTTCTTTAAGAGCTAAAACGTAATTCTAGAGAATTCCAAAATTTTAAGGGATTTAAAGTTTTTCAAAGGATCCTGCAAAGGATGTCAAGGAATTTCACAGGACTTCAACGAATTTCAAGAAATTTGAAAGATTCCAGGGGGTTTCAAAGAACTTCAACAAAGGAATTTTGGAGATTCTAAGGGAATTGAAAGAACTCGAACAAAGGAATTTTAAATATTTCAAGGAATTTCAAAGAACTTTAACAAAGTAACTTTAAAGATTTTCAGGGATTTTAAAGAACTTCAACAAAGGAATTTTAAAGATTTCAAGGGATTTCAAAGAACTTCAACAAAGTAATTTAAAAAATTTCAAGAGATTTCAAAGAAATTCAACAAAGGAATTTAAAAAATTTCAAGGGATTTCAAAGTACTTCAACAGAATTCCAGGAATGTTAATGAATTCACAGGATTTCTATGGTTTTCAAGTCAAGAAATTTCCAAAGATGTCAAGAGAATGAAAAAAAATCGTATTTTAGAAAAACATATACCTGCTTTTTGTTTTTGCAAGTGTACTTGAAATGGAAACGATCCAGTAACCCAGAGAGGAAAAAATGAGAAATTGAAAGCGATTCGAATTGAAGAACCTGAATAAGCAAAGATGCAGGAATGCGTTACAAATTGTCATAGTAATATAGTATCAACAAATCGTTTGGCGTAGGCATGTAAGAGAGAAAGCACTAGAGCTGAGGGTATAGAATGGGATGGACAAGACTGGTTTACAGTCTATCGGATTCTTCACGTAATCTGGCGTCCAGTCAGAGTCTTCTATTTTATATGACATGCTTGTGCAAGTTTTCATATACATATATGTATATGCATATGTATATGCATATGCATATTTATATGTATACGCCACACGTTATATGTTCATGTTCATGGGAATGTTCGTTGTGCGTGCAACCACACGATGCGTATGAACGAACTTGCACGGTCAGGTGCATCTGGCGTAGAGTAACATAGGAGTATAAAGGAAAATGTCATCGATACTTTATTACATCGTTAATTCGTTATTGAGCCTTTTAATTAGTTTCGAGTTCCCAAAAACATGCCACTAAAAATTTTTTATATGCATAGGAGTCATATAATTTCTTTCATAGGTATCATAAATTATTCTAGACTCAATCATAAGAAAAACTCGTGTCATTTTAATACAGACTCCTATGTAATTGCAGAGTTATAATGGAAATACACATGATATATTTTTAATGACATGTAATTGCGGGATCAAAATTATAAAGGATTAAATGAGACATTTTTCGAATTTGGGCACAGTCAAGTACATCTGGCGTAGAGTAACATACAAAGAAAAATGTTATCAATACTTTATTACATCGTTAATTCATTATTGAGCCTTTTAATTAGTTTCGAGAACCCAAAAAAATGTTACTAAAAATTTGTTATACACATAAGAGTCATATAATTTCTTTCATAGGTATCATAAACTATTCTAGACTCAATCATAAGAAAAACTAAGTGTCATTTTAATACCGATTCCCGTGTCATTTCAGAGTTACAATGAAAATACACATAATATACTTCTAATGTCAGATAAACAATGCGAGCATGAGGTAAAATTATAATGATTGTATTGGAAGCAAAATCACAATACTTGTACTGTAAAATTACGAACATTACAATACGAGGGCTCTATGCGAAATTTTAAACTTGTAATACATTTGAGGTAAAATTGCAATATGTACTTGCGAAGCAACACTATAAAACTAGCATTCAAAAAATACAATGCAATGTATTGGAAGCTTATTTCCAATACATGTATCAGAACTTTCAAGCGGACATTTTTTACAGTGTCGTTATTGAGCCTTTTAATTAATTTCGAGTTCCCCAAAAACATGCTACTAAAAATTCGTTATAGGCATAAGGGTCATGTAATTTCTTTTATAGACATCATAAATTATACTAGACTCAATCAAAGCACTATAAAAACTAGAGATCTCTTTTTTTTACAGTATTATTTTTTGCATGTCTTGTTTTTGAATTGGATAACGTCATTCTGTTATTTTCAACGTAAAACAAATGACTGGGATCCCACCAGTAGTCTCACTTTAGTTCCACTCAAAACTCTTTTTTTTTTTAGTCTTATTTTAATACCCGAAATTAGCACTGAAATAATTCTCTGTTTTTATAGTAAAGAAAAACAAAGTGTCATTTTAATGCTGGTTCTCGTGTCATTTCAGAGTTAGAATGGAAATACAGACATAATATATTTTTAATGACATGTAATTTCGGGGTGAAAATGATAAACGATTAAATGAGCCATTTTTCGAATTTGGGTTCGGTCAGGAGCATCTAGCGTAGAGTAACATACGACAACGAAAATGGCATCGATACTTTATTACATCATTAATTCGTTATTGGCCCTTTTAATTAATTTCGAGTCCCCAAAAACATGCTACTAAAAACTTGTTATACGCATAAGAGTCATATAATTTCTTTCATAGGTATCATAAATTATTCTAGACTCAATCATGAGAAAAAAAAGTGTTATTTTAATACAGATTACCGTGTCATTTCAAAGTTACAATGGAAATACACATAATATATTTTTAATGACATGTAATTTCAGGGTCAAAATTTTAAACGATTAAATGAGCCATTTTTCGAATTGTGCCTTGCAAGTCTAGTGCGTAACGTACTTAACTTAGAGCCTGGTGGTTAGGGTTCGATTCTCCGTGCCAGCCAATTTCGATTTTTTTTCGAACTCTCTTCCGCAACATTACATTGCATGTATGGTAATATTACAATACATGTATGGCAATATTACAACACAAGCATTTGAAAACTACAATATCATGTAAGGAAACATTACTTTGCGTCTCGGAAATAAACTCCCAATACATTTAATGTAAAGTTCCAAAAGAAATTTTTAACAGTATACGCATAAAAGTCACATAATTTCTTTCATAGGTATCATAAATTATTCTAGGCAAAAGCATAAGAAAAACAAAGTGTGATTTTAATACCGATTCCCGTGTCATTTCAGAGTTACAATCGAAATACACATAATATATTTTTAATGACATGTAATTTCAGGGTAAAAATTATAAAGGATTAAATGACCCATTTTTCGAATTTGGGCACGGTTAGATGCATCTGACATAGAGTAACATATTAAGGAAAGTGTCATCAATACTTTATTATATCGTTAATTCGTTATTGAGCTTTTTCATTAATTTCGAGTTCCCAAAAACATGCTACTAAAAATTCGATATACGCATAAAAGTCATATAATTTCTTTTATAAGCATCATAAATTATTCTAGACTCAATCATAAGAAAAACAAAGTGTCATTTTAATACAGATTCCCGTGTCATTTCAGAGTTACAATGGAAATACAGATAATATGACCTGTAATTTAATTTTCAAAAAATTATAAAAAATTATAAAGGGTCAAAATTATAAAGGATTAAATGAGCCATTTTTCGAATTTGGGCACGGTCAAGACTATCTGGCGTAGAGTAACATATAAAGGAAAATGTCATCGATACTTTATTACATTGTTAATTCCACTGTTAAAAATGTTCAGGATTCTACAACACTTTCACAACACGAATGTAAGGTAAAATTATAATGACTGTATTGGAAGCAAAATCACAATACTTGTACTGTAAAATTACAAAAATTACAATACGGGTCTCTATGCGATATTGTAAACTTGCAATACATTTGAGGTAAAACTGCAACACATGTGAGGCAACATTACAACATTATAGTATTTAGAAACTACAATACAGCGTATTAGAAGTTTCAAGCGGACATTTTTTACAGTGTCGTTATTGAGCCTTTTAATTAACTTCGAGTTACCAAAAACATGCTACTAAAAATTCGTTGTGTACACATAAGGGTCATATAATTTCTTTTATGAGTCTCATAAATTATTCTAGATTCAAGCATAGGAAAAACTCGTGTCACTTTAATACCGACTCCTATGTCATTTCAGAGTTACAATGGAAATACACATGATATATTTTTAATGACATGTAATTTCGGGATCAAAATTATAGAGGATTAAATGAGCCATTTTTCGAATTTGGGTACAAAGTTCGGTATAAACTCTATTTCTGGATTCATTCTTTTATTTTTGTTCATTCTCTCCGAATGTATACGATGCCCTGTGCATCGTTAGTCGGATATCTGGTTGGATAGGTTTCATGGATGGCATCCTCGAAATACGCGAATATCCCGAGGCGAGGCTCTTTAAAGTACAAACACACCAGCACGCAGCACGGAAATAATTAATGTTATAAAAAGTTACATGAAATTTTGTGGATTTGAGACCACTCCTTAATTATCAGAATCATTATACTAAACTTACTGCCATAAATATTGAATCGCGGTCAAACCAAATTATTTTATATCTTCCCCCGAATATCACCAAAATATTTCGTATCACCGAATGGTTAATCCCTCGCATCCAGTCTTTTACAACTAAATATTTACTGAAAAAGTATCAAAAAGGTTAACAAAAAGTGTTTCAATTTCAGGCCTGGTATCTGATCTTCAATACATATCATATTTTGAATTTAAAATTGCAGAAGTTCATGGAATTAACGCGGAAATATCCAAACGAAAAAGATAACTAAAGCCAAGTAGAAATGAAATTATCTTTCTATATCGGATTGACTTGCTTACTGTGAAACGCCGATCCTCGAAAGTACGCCGAATTCATACAAATCTCATATTCTTCCCCTAAATATCTCCGAAATATTTCATATACCCAAGTGGTTAATCCCTCGCATCCAATATTTTACACCCAAATACTGAGAAAAGTATCAAAAAGGTAAAAAAAGTGTTTCAATTCGAGGCCTGCTATCTAATCTTCAATATCTCATTATCAACTCAAAATTTTAAAAGTTCATGAAATCAACGCGAAAATATCTACACAGAAAAAACAAAGGGCTCGACAAAGGGCAAAAAGTGATTCAGAAAAAAATGCTGGGGGTAATCTCGTCATGTAAAAAAATGAAGATCGGTAAGGGTAAAATGAAAAATTAGCGATTTTTCATTTTACGCTTGCCAATCTTCATTTTTTTTGCATGCCGAGAATACCGCCAGCATTTTTACCTGAATCACTTTTTACCCTTTGTTTTTTTTTTGTGTAAGCGAAGGAGATGGCGAAAATCAATTAGAAATGAGATTGCCTTTCTATATCGGATCGATTTGCGTTTATGACGTTTATAATATGCGTTTATGTCTATTTTCACTGACATAGATTGAATTGCGGTCAAATAAAATTGTTTTATATTCTTGTCCCAAATATCACCAAAATATTTCATATACCCGAGTTGTTAATCCCTCACCATCCGATCTTTTACACCAAAATACTGAAAAAGGTATCAAAAAGGTAAAAAGAAAATGTTTCAATTCGAGGCATGCTATCTAATTTTCAATATATCATTTTGAACTTAAAACTGCAAAAAGTTCATAGAATCAACGCATATCGTAAACTTCATGATGGTTATGATATGCGTTTATGTTTATTTTCACTGCCACAAATATTGAATTCCGGTCAAACAAATTTTATATTCTTCCTCCAAATATCACCAAAATATTTCATATACCCCAGTGGTAAATCCCTCGGTTTCAATCTTTTACACCCAAATACTGAAAAAAGTATCAAACAAATAAAAACAAAGTGTTTCAATATCTCATTTTGAACTTAAAATTGCATAAAGTTCATCGAATCAACGTGGAAACATCCAAGCGAAAAAGATAACTTAACTAAAGTCAATTTGAAATGAGATTATCTTTCTATATCGGATTGATTTGCGCTTATGACGTTTATAACATGCATTTATGTTCATTTTCACTGCCATAAAGATTGAATGGCGGTCAAAAAAAATTATTTTATATTCTTCTCACAAATATCACTAAAATATTTCATATACTCGAGTGGTTAGTCCCTCGTATTCAACCTTTTACACCCAAATACTGAAAAAAGTATCAAAAAGGTAAAAACAGTGTTTGAACTTTAAACTTAAAACTGCAAAAAGTTCATGGAATCAACGCATAACATAAACTTCATGATGTTTATGATATGCGTTTATATTTATTTTCACTGCCATGAAGAATGAATTGCAGTCAAACAAATTTTATATTCTTCCACCAAATATCACCAAAATATTTCATATACCCGAGTGGTTAATCCACGGATCCAATCTTTTACTCCCAAATATTGAAAAAAATATCAAAAAGGTAGAAAAAAAAGTATTTCAATATCTCATTTTAAACTTAAAATTGCAGAAGGTTTCTGGAATCAACGCGGAAATATCCAAGCGAAAAAGATAACTCAAGCCAATTAAAAATGAGATTATCTATCTACAGGTATATCGAATTGATTTGCGTTTATGACGTTCATAATACGCGTTTATGTTTATTTCCACTGCCATAAAGATTGAATTGCGGTAAAAAAAAAAAAAATTATTTCATATTCTTCTCCCAAATATCACCAAAATATTTCATGTACCCGAGTGGTTAATTCATTGCCATCCAATCTTTTACTCAAAATACTGAAAAAAAGTATCAAAAAGGTAAAAAAAAAGTGTTTCAATTCGAAGCCTGCTATCTAATCTTCAATACATCGTTTTGAACTTACACGGAGAAAAGAGTCTGCTAATCTTACAGAATGTTGACAGCATGCATTTTTCAGTAATGTTTACAGAAAATCATGTGAGATTTCCGGAATTTTTTGTATGATTTACCAAAAAATTCTGTAAGATTTACAGAAAATATCTGTAAATCAATATGATACCTAAGAAACTCGTAAAGATTACAGAAAATTCTGCAAGCTCTACATGAAAAGCTATGCTGTCACTATTTTCACATAGAACCCCTGTACATAACGTTAGCAGATTTTTTGTTCTGCATGTAAAATATTGCAGAAGTTCATGGAATTAACGCGGAAATATCCAAACGAAAAAGATTACTAAAGCCAATTAGAAATGAGATTATCTTTCTATATCGGATCGATTTGCGTTTATGACTGACACGCGTTTCGAATCGATTACGCGTGCTGAGTATCGATCTTTCTCAATACGTCGTTGCGCAGGAAACTGAAGGCGACTGTAGTTGTAGTACTAGGTACTTGGTAACTTGGTATAAGTTCTAAGTTGGTATAGTTGGTATGGTATGTACCTATCTGTACCTGTTGGTGATTTCGCATTCGCGGTGAAACAATTATTGCGAGACGGGTGTGGCTGAGAGCGCATTTTTCCAGCCTTTAATTACTGCAAGTGGCTGCAACGGTACGCACAAGTACTGTAATAATGATATATAAAGCGTACGCAAAGGAGATGCGCCTTTAAACCTTTAAAGAGAGAAGATTATGGCCTAGTATATTCTCTTTTCTTTAAAAAAAATTCTTTCCGTCAAACCATACCTCTTAAACATAAGATAAAATAGGATTCCGCTGCCAAACAGATGCCTTTTACGCAAAATGCTACTTCATACTATTTTCGTATATATTGTACGTGAATTATAACAATCTTAGGATGTAGGAATTTAATGGTTATTTGAAAAAATATATAAATAAGGAAGGAGATTGAAAATAAAGTGCGATAGGAATTAGTTATTTTGTTCTTTCAACATGCCAAGATGATTTACTGAATTTATCATAAGAGCCATACAACTCTGAAAAGCACTTTGCAGATATATTCACTCTCAAGCAAATAAAATTCACTGAATGTGATCTGCGTCCTTTCGCATAGGCTTTTTTACTCAGGCATCAATTCTCTTTCCATTAAGAAAAACTATTCATACTTAAGTGCATGTATTATAAGTGCAAATACCTATCTTACTGACATTTTTTTGGGACTAATTCCACACGAGTTGAAAGTTTGGGAAATTAGGTAAAAGGCAATAAGAAACAATTTTATACTTCTAAATTTTTATAATTTTTTGTTTTTTTGATGGACGTTCCTTAGTGCCTTTTATTTAATTTCTCAAAGATGCCCTTTAGGGCATAATAAATATTTTTCGTTGAAACTTTGGGACGTCATAAAGGTCATACTAACGGAGGTTAAATAAACTATTATTAGGATTGTATAATTTAACAAAATTATTAGGTCAGTAAAACAGAAAATTGATAAGGTTACCTTATGCCTTAACTGCATAATTATTGTTAGGAACATATTTTCAAAAGACTAAACTAACATTTCAGATTTCTTTGTTCCCCTTTCCATACTCGCGATTCCCGCGCCTCTCGACTGCCTATCAAGAATACAAATTAGAAAACTGCCAGCACATGGGAAAATTAAATCCTTACGCGGATTTAAATCGTTACGCGCAAACAAGTACATGCACTGACTTTATAAATTTTCTCACGCCAGTGTCTTCTTCACGACTGAGATTTTTAACCGAGATTCTCCTTGATGAAAAATAGAAAAAAGTGCAGAGTGCCCCAAGAAGGTGTCAGTTAGCTCGAATCACCTCGGAGGTTATTAATTACTTGTATGTTATTTACACTTATCTGTGAAACTTAATTAATATGGACTTACACATGCTTCGTTATGAGTAATACTCAGGTGATTAAAAGGATTACTATTTTTTAAAGCGAGTAAATCGTTCCTGATCCGGAAATCTGTTATAAGAATATTAAATTAACTTATTATTAGTATAGCTTAATATGCAATTTTCCTTCCAGTCTTTGTTGGATAAAAATTTCTCGAACATTCTCAACCTTGTTTCGGAATTGAAACCAGTTTAAAGATTATCGTGTCCATAAAAATGATTTGTTCTAGTTTCAGTACCTTGAATGCAAATAAGCTGTTAATTATGATGTATAACTATTTTTATAATTCGAGAAAATTAGAACGAATTCCTAAATGGGGAGGAAAGAATTGCATCTCGGAAAGAATCCAAATGGCGACTGATCAAATTTTGAAGAAACACATTTTTACTGTTTCCTTGTCCTTCAAAATCGGTACCGAGTACTAAAATCCAAAAAAGCCTCAAATTCTGTCACAAAATTAGAGAACTCAAACATGAATGTCGACAACTAAACAACTGAGGGTATCCACTAAAATCTTCGAAAAAATTCCCAGTTAGGTTCTTCCCGGGTTTCAAAAAATATTCTCGGTCATTCAAATTTTCAAAGTTCGCTTAAAAGAATTGGTCACGTGACAGCCTGGCACATGCTTTTAATATTTGAAATTGAAATCATTCGATACGGAAATTTTCAATTAAAATTTTTCAAACTATTCAGACTTTCGATTTGAATAAAGATTGAAGAATTTTGAAGGATTCTGTTTTTAATTGTAATTGAGCAGTAGCCCTACTTCATGTTACAATAAACTGAATTATTTTCAACATAAAATTCCTAAACTATCAATTTCAATTAATTCCAATTTCAATTTGTACAATTTTGATATATTTCTTTTCAATTTCAATTTTGAAATTATTGTTTTTAATTTCCAATTGTACTATTTTGAGCATTACAAAAGGTTTTACCTCCAATTTCAAACCAAAAATTATACCAAAATTTCATTTGTTTGAAATAATAAGGAAATTTCTCACAAATATCTCCTTCCGCATAGCCTACAAGTTTTCTAATTAATGTCCCACGTTTATAAGATTTTTCTACTCCCCTACTTTTGGATAATGATATGCTCATTCTTATATCTACAAGCTTTATATAACATCTTTTTACACCCAAGAGACAATTATACATTGTACATAATGCATAATATATACATATATGTCGGAGTGGAAGCTACCATCTAGTACACATAAATGAGTTTAATTACAATTTTATTGTTCCTTCCAATTAGAACTTTGGAATTTTCTCTCTGAAGGGAAAAAAAACCTATTCTCATATTGACCCAATCGCCGGAAAAATAATCCGAGCCTTTCTCTTTTCGTAACTCGAGGATTTTTCTCCATTTTCTCAAGTCTCGCGCTAAAAAAAACAATTAACATTCTCATTTATAGGACAAATTTGAGAGTTGTTAATAATGGAAAGTCCATCCGGCGTTTTCAGTGCCATGATAAAAGAGCTTGTTAAAATTCTTGCAATTGTTTCTATATGCATTTATATTGATTTTTCTGTTTGAAATGTTTAAAATCGACAAATTTATAATTCAACAATTAAAGATACAAGTTCTTCAAAATTGAGAAACAGTCAACCGCACGAAATTAAACATTTTCCCTTTTTTCAATCATTTCTAGAAATTTTAGTGAATTCAACAAAATGAAACGTTAGACTGAAGAATTTTAAGATAAATAAACGTGCTTTGAAGGCACAATTTCATGATTGTGTGATTTTACAGAAATAATTATTTTTGGAAAAACTTTTTTGTATTTATAAAAATGTAGGTCCATGCACAAGTTCTTTGGTGCCTTTTATTTCATTTCCCAAAATTTCAACTCGATTTTCATTTGAAGTGGACTTAAGATTACGTTATTGCGAAAAATGTCGGTAAGGTAGGATTCGCGTAAGTGGTACATGGCCTTAAGGATCTTCTCGACGTATAGTCAATATCAAAAGCTGAATAACCATTTCTAAATAAAAAATTACGACCCAAACTACTTTGTTCTAATTAACAAAATTTTTTTTCATTGAAAATTCATTAAAATGAATATAAAAATATGATTAATTTTGAAATTGTCTGTACCACTAGAACATCCTTCATTTCCTACTTCTTAATTTTCCTGAGTACCCTAATTTATAGTGACAGTCTTGTCATAAATACACTGTAAAAAGTTTCATGTAATTTTCCCACAACAATCATAGGACATAAAAATATCAATGATCTTTTTGGGAAATTTACAAAAAAGTTGTAAAGTTCACACAAGAAACGGTGTACAATTACACGAAAAAAACAAATTATTCTGTAATTTTCCGCCAATGATGTGAATTTCCATCAATCTTTGCGGCAAAATTACACGAAAAACCAAACTAGGCTGTAATTTTCGGCCAATGATGTGAATTTCTATCAATCTTTGAGATAAAACTACTATGATTCTTAATGTCAATTTCCCACAAAGATCACTGGTATTTTTATTTTCTATGATTGTTGTGGGAAAATTACACAAAAAAAAACCAATCTATTCTGTAATTTTCCGCCAATGATGTGAATTTTCATCAATCTTTGCGGTGAAATGACGATGATTCTTCATTTAAATTTCTCACAAAGATCACTGGTATTTTTATGTCCTATGATTTTTTTGGGAAAATTACACGATTATTGTAACTTTCATACAGTTATGGGAAAACACATTCAGAAAAAAGTGTAAATTCTCAATAAACGTGTGAATTCGTGTTAATGACAGAACGAAATGTATTTTTCAATCATATTTTTTACAGTGTATATGTTACAGTCAATGTCGGAAATCAGTCATTGTCCACAATGGCTGGGCAATGTCTATCCCAGAAACTAAAATTCTGAAATTTCCAACATTGACCTATCATTGTCGACAATGCCTGATGAAGACCAGCGGTCTTCACGATAATTTGCAAATTATCATAGGAAAGAATCATCGAAGTATTTCTTAGATGATTCCATACAAAACTGAGTCCATTAATTGAAAAATAACCAATTACTAAATTTTTTTCTAACAATTTTTTTAAACATTCATGAATTGTCCATTTTTCATCGATAAGACATTTGTAGTTGGTTCTGTAAACAAGGAAAGAGCGCATTGACTGAAAAAGAGTTCCACATTGAAAATTAGTCAAATTCTGAATTTTGTAATAAAAATTATTTACACGGTTGTCAAATAGCATCTATTTTTCAATCAGTTGTAATATAATATCAATTTTTTTCAAATTCAACAACAAAACTATGGAGTTCAATGAGCTAAACATTGCCTATCCCGAAAAGTAATAGTTTTCAGAGAACCGACATTGGCCATGTAAATAGTTTATCACCGTCAGTTAGACTAATAGCCCCGAAACTCTGAAGAATTGAAGCAAAGTGACAATGACCGCTGGTCTTCGGGCCTTATCGGCAACGACCGGTCAATGTTAGAAATTTCAGAATTATATTTTTTGGGATGGACCTTGTCGACAACGACCGATGCCAGCAGGCACTGGCGACATTGGATAGGCATTGTCGACAATGACTGATTTCCGAAATTGACTGTAACATACATAAATTTCATAATTTAATTCTCATTTGTTGTGAGATAAGCTTAAGGACACGCGCATCCTTAAAGTAGTGCGCATGCGCAGAATGGAGGAAATCTCTTTTCTAAGAATCTTTTTTTATTCGTTTAATAGTCGTTGGAAGGGACAAGCCGGGACAAGGGACATCGAACCTACATAGCAAAACTGGAACCACAACTTCTGGTTTTGTTTGTATGCAATAGGTGCAAACACATACGTAAATGTATATGTGAATTTACTATTAAGAGTACAGTAGAAACATACACACACATACAAACTAATAGCGATGAGGAAACGATTCTCGCAAAAGTGACCACGGCCACAGTCTCTTTTATTGTGGCGAACAAGCCTTCTCCTTCAGGTATCCTCCCCACTGAGGTACCACGAGGTACCTTGACCCATTTCCCAATCCCCCCCCCCCCCCCAAGCCTACATTATTTCAAATCATTCATTCACATCGGTTTAAGTGATTATTGAAGGCCACACATTTCGAGACCAAAACAAATGTGTAAAAATCAAGAGTATTTAAAATTTGACGATTTCAAATAGGGTATAAATGTCTCAATTACTGCGGTACTCATATATATGTATATCAGTAAGGTCAAAAACTGTAAATAATTAATAAATTTGAGTAAATTCTTACGTTGTTTAATCGTTGATAGTAGATGAGTAAGGGGGTTTCTAATTATTCATTCCTACCTTACCGACATCGAGACCGTTCCACAGCTCAAGCGGTTTGTGTCTGTGCTAAGTTTCTAGAAGGTTCTAGACTGCAGAAGAATGTTTTTCTGGAATTATTTGCGCATTAAAAAAATATGTTTTCTGATTAAATTTGTCACCAATATTTAGACAGAAAATAATAAATCATCCTTGTTTTCTATCATCTATATTACGCAGTAGCAAATGCAAGGACAAATCAAAGTATAATCTTGGAAATGTTAACCTGAAATGCTTAATTGAAATTATAAATAACCTTGAGGTTGTTCACTCAAAATTTGTTTTACATAATTGCACATAATTTTATAACGTCATCAAGAACCTTCTAGAAACTTAGCATGGACACGGAGCATTTGAGCTGTGGGACGGTCTCGATGTCGGTAAAGTAGGCATTTATAAATAGAAACATCCTTACTCATCTAATGTTGTTAACAATGCTGTATTTGAAATAACTTCCATCTTAAAAATATAACCTTCCAATCCGCAGTAATAGGAATGCAGTAATATGTACATATCTCTATATTATTATTATTATATTATTTTATTATCTATTATTATTTATTATAAACATTATTATATAATATTTTTAAATAATAAAATTATTTTTAATCAGAAAACTACACTTGAATCATCTTTTCACTATTTATATATTCGCATACATAGTAATACGTACAAACATATTTTTTATCTAAACGTTAAATATTTTTGTATATTGCTTTACGTTTTGGTATTTATTCACGTTTTTTGAGTACAAAATACGTCCTACTTTAGAGTGAAACAAAAAAATATTGTTATTTCATTATAAGTATAATTAATTTGGTCTTGACTGATGAAATCCTTCAACTTGGGCGTTAGCAAAATGTGCTTCAAAAATTCTTATTTTCATATAGTTTTGATATTTTCATGTATGTTAATATTTAAAAAAAAATATTTTTGGAGGTCTTAACTGTCTCCAAATTTTTACAGCTTTTTAATTAACGTTCTCAAAGAGATAATTTATGTTTAATGGATCTCTATTTTCAAAAAACAATTTTAAAATCTACAAGAATGTCGAAAGAATTTTTCCAGGTGTTTGAGACTTTTCTTTGCTAAAAGTACATTAGAAATAATTTTATAACTCTGGGATATCATGAATATAAACACAGTAAATTATTGATAAACTGAGTTTTGTGTTTTCTTTTCAATTATCTTTTTTCAACTGGCGCAAAAGATAGCCTGATTTTCAAAAACTCATTTTCGTACTTTTTCAAATTATCTTTTTCCAGCTGGGTTTAAAAAATCTTTTGTATGTCCGAGGGCTTTTTGCTGGTAAAAATACACAAGAAAACAAAAAAATTGCAAAACACTAATTTAATTATACTTTTTTAGGGTCATTTTTTCGCAGCTCTCATTGTTTATATTTAGAATTGAAAATTGAAAAACCTGGACGATTTAAAAAATTTCAAAGTTTGAACACTAACTATTTTAATACAAGAATTAATCGAATTTAAATTAATGTAAATTTTCTTGCAATATATGAAACGCATTCTATCTTGAGTCCTATTTGACAATACAAAACTTAGTTCAAAGAGTTTAATTTTTTGGCATGGGTATTGGATTCATTACCTTATACTATTTAAGAATAAATTTTCATAGTTATAAACAGGCCGTTGAACCTGAAGGCCGTGTCTTTATCTTAAATATATATTGCTAAAATAACTTTCTAAAAACCGAAATTCTTCTTTTTAATTCAAAATTTTTTCAATTATTGATTTATTTATTCAACGCATTACTTAGGTTTTCTAAAAAATATTTTGTTTTAAATTATATCCTAATAAGGGGAATAGTTGTCATGATTTGTAATAATATAGTGCAATAATTAGTACATAGTTTTGTTACTCTCACCGAATTGTTGAGGGTGATTATAAATAAATAGCTCGGAGAAACACTTACCTGAAACAAATAAGAATATGACTCATTAAATAATGTTTAAAATTATTTGAACAAAAGAATAATGATAATATTCAATAAGAAACCATTAATGTTTCGAAAATTTTGAAGAAAATAGATAAGCTCTGATCGAGAATTGTTCAACTTGAAATTTGAGCTACACAAATTGTTCTTCTTCAAATATTTGATAAAAAAAGCCTTTTTTCAATCACATTCGTATTATTAGTGATTTTAGAATTAATACTTACATATTCAAAAATACTGTGGTAAATTTCCAAAATAAACATAAAGATTTTTTATTTGTTGAAGCTGATAAAGGTAATATTATGGTGGCAGTGAATAATAATGATTATAATCTCACTATAGAAAAAAAAATTTTCAATAATAATTCATACAAAAATGTAAAAACTAGTTTAGTTCGAACAGTTGAAAATAAATGCAATGATATTGTTTCAAGATGGGAAAAGAAACGATACATCGAGTTCGCTGTCTAAGATAAACAAACCAGTTTTGAACTGGAGATTAATTAATTGTTTCCGACTTACAATTTGGCAAAATACTTCTCAAAAATTTTAAAGCCAACTTCAGGAAATACTGAGTCGCTCATAAAAAACAGTTTGGATTTAAAACAAAAAATCAATAACCTTTTAATACCTCCCACTCATTCTTTAATATCTTTAGATGTCGTCTCCATGTTTGAGAATATGAAATTTTAATTGCGGTTAGAACTTTTTTTAATAATACCGTTTTTTCATTCAATAACCAATTTTATAAACAGTTGTCAGGTTGTAAAATGGGATCTCCTTGATCTCCCATTGTTTCAAACTTGGTTATGGAAGAGGTAGGAAAAAGAGCCTTATGAAAATTATCTTTCAAGCCGATTCTCTATAAACGGTATGTGGGCGACATACAATTTTACCAACTAATAAAATTTTAGAAAAAAATAACACCTTAAATTTCTCAGATGTATAGATTCATAAATAGCCAAATAGCAACGTAATTACAAATCAGTATAAAAAACCTTCTTGGTCCGATTGCTATTTAACATATGAATCCCATCACTTGTTTAGTCAAATGATCGGATTCAATGAAGGAATAGTTGATCGATGCATTCAATTCAGTGATATAAAATATAGAAAAGAAAATTTGGACCAAATAAAAGCCACCTTGCAACTAAACAATTATTCACTGCTATTGACGGAGAATGTCATTAAAGAACGTATTCATGAAATTTACAACACTTCCATTACAGAAAAAAAGAAATGGTCAGATAATTGCAAAAAAAACTGATCTAAAAGTTACCTTACCCTATTTCCAAGGTCTTTCTGAAAGACTCAGGAGATCTTTAAACAAATTGAATATAAGGGTTTATTTTAACAATAACCACACTTTATAAAATCTGTTAATTAACAAAATAGATTCTGTCAAAATAGAAAATTTATCTAATGTTGTTTATCTCATTAAATGCAAAGGTTGAAATAAACTCTACATCGGTGAAACCGGCAGGAGATTAAAAAATAGAATTTACGGACATAAAAGAGATTGCAAAATAGGCAATTTAAACACAGGTTTGTCACAACACTACTGGAAATTTGATCATTTTTTTTTTTACTATGAAAATATTGAAATTTTGGCTAGGGAAAATAATACCTTTTAAAAAGAAGAATCATTGAATCAATTTACATTAATAAAAATATCAATACTGCAATAAATTTAAAATCCAAAATACACTGGGACCTCGGTTTAGAGTCTGTCTCGGATATGACCTGCGATGGCCGTGAAATCCTTCCAAGTATTTCTATATCGTAAACAGTCAGGGCTGTACGAACCATTTCCAGTAGGAATACATAATATTAATTAAATGTATTTTGTATAAATGTAGATTTTTGAAATCATCAGGTATGTTGCGAAAAATCTTTTTTGACGACTTAAAATTTCGCAAACCTTTATATTTATTCTAACTTTTTATTTAATTCTAGATTTTATTTGACTCTTGATAAAGATCCGCAGTGTGGTACAAACGTTGAGTAAACTTTCTAAATAAATGTGTTTTTAACATATTTTATAGCCTTTTGATATGAAATATTGACCGTAAGGCCGAATAAATTTGCTGCAACAATTTTTGAATTAAACATGGGTCGGAGAAAGGAGAAACAGATCTGGATCCACTTTGTCTGGAATTGTTTGTGATTATTAAAAAAAAAAAAAATAGTGGATGACTCTATTACTTGTGTGGTTCTGGTAAAAAAAAAAGTTTCTTGACAAAATTTTTGAACTTTGAAAAATTCAACTAGACTGAAAAAAAACTAAGAAACTTGTGCATAAATGTAATAGTGTTTTAGATTGATTTAGAAATAATCTATTCAGATTATTACATTTCTCAGTGTAGGAAAAGGTAATAATCCAAAACCATAACACATTTCTAAAAATTACTAACTTTCTCAAATTTGTGAACTATATTTAAATAAAATAGATATCTTTTGGTGAGTTGAATTAATCATTATAATACCTCAATTAAAAGAAATTTCAAGTATTCATAGGCAACCCTGCAGACTGGAACGAATCTTTCCTCAATGTCTCTCTTTAGTAACAAATATAGTGCAAAAAAGTATACTCAATTTCTTGAAATCATTAAAGACATTTAAGCTAATATTTAAAAATTACCAGAAAACGAAGTACAAGAATTTAGAGCAAAATGTATGGGTTTGTCAAATGATTTTTTGAATAATGGGGTTCCACAAAGCTTATCAGAAGAAGAATTAAACGAAGGATTTTTTGAAACCCAACTTTTTTCAAAATGTCATCCCGAATTACTGATTACTAAGGCTAATAAAGGGAGTATTACGGTTGCGATATTGAAAAATGTTTACCATCAAAAAATGATGCATATTTTGAATGATAAAGATAGTTTTGCAGCTATTCCAAATGATCCTACAAGAATACTTCAAAAAGGTACATTTAAAATACTAGAGAGATAAGGCTTCAAAAATATTTGAGAAACAATATTGAAAGGTGTGATATTGACATAATTTATATAAATCTACCTTAGGCCTGTGACTGCCTTTCTAAAATTAATTAAGAATGTTAAAATACCAATAAATCACATTCTTATCTCCTTTGACGTAATAGCCATGTTCCCTAACATTCCATATGAAAGAGTTAAATTTGCTATTAGAAATAGATGGGATAAGATCAAACTTCATACTAAGATTGCGAAAAAACAATTTCTTGATGCTATTGAAAATGTTTTCAATTCTGTTTATTTTTAATTTAATGGTACTTTTATAAACAACAATTTGGAACTCCGATAGGCTCAGTCTTGTCCCCAAATTATTGCTGAAATTGTGATGGAAGATTTGGAAAATGAAGTTTTTGATAAAATTAATTCTGAGTTGGACTTTTATGCGAGATACACAGTAAAAAAAGGATCATTTTTGTTGCAGAGTATTTTGCTCCAGCGATCATTTGACCGTCGAGATCATAATGATCTGTTCAATCGGATCATTTTGATCAGCTTTCAGGTTCATCTGTCAGCATAAGCAAAATGGTCGCCAGTTTTTGGTGCGGACGAGGTGGATGTAATAACCTAAATATTTTGTTCAAACGCGTGCAAGTGACAACTAAACTTAACAGAAGATATATTCTGTTATCAAGTTTTGTTATTTTTAAAATTTTCAAGTACACTGCACGATCGCGAATCATACAAAGCTCGCACATGAGCTAAAGTACTCCAAGAACGTCGGCCATCTTGGCTTGACTTGATACATGACCCCGAATCAGATCATTATAAGCCCAAAAATCGATCATTCATTCTGGCCGATCAAAATGCTCTTGATTTCAGTACCATTTTTGTTGAATATCAAAATGATATTGATTTCCGTATCATTTTGAACATTTTTTTTACTGTGTATACATGAACCTGAATCAAATCATTATGACCTCAAAAATCGACCATTAATTCCGCCCGATCAAAATGCTCTTGATTTCGGTATCATTTTTGTTGCATATCAAAATGATACTGATTCCCGTATCATTTTGGACATATTTTTTACTGTGTACGTTGATGATTCTGTACTTTCTTTACATGCACAACATGTGGATACCCTACTGAATGTATTTAATAGTATACAATCCAGAATACAGTTTACAGTTGAAATTGAAACAGAAGGTAGATTGAATTTTCTTGATTTTACCTTAATAAAAGCTGAAGAAAATTATATTATTACTGATTGGCACAGAAAAACTATTTGTTCAGGAAGGATACTAAATTTCAATTCTAATCATTCCATTCAAAACAAAATAGGAGTTGTAAAGAATTTGATTGATAGAGCTCTTTAATTATCTCATCCAAAATTTCATTAAAAGAATATTGAATTATGCAAATAGATGCAAACAGATGCATACATGTGCATACAGATGCATACACGCAAACAGACAAAAACAATATGCAGGATTACAATAGACTCAATACGGTTGTCCTACCTCATTTTGGAAAAATCTCAAGTATCTTGAAATCAATGTTAGGAAAATTGGGCTTACATACGATATATAGAGTTCCTTTC
>JAUMHM010000005.1:2814159-2828672 GCA_032362435.1 Melikaiella ostensackeni
CAGTTGACTTTTTAACCAAAAAAGATGATTAGAAGAAACTTCTACCAAAAGAGATGAAGTTTCAAAACAAAACAAAAAAACGAAATTGAATAAAAGAGTTAAATTTTCAACTAACAAAGATTTTTCAGTCAAGAAAAAAAAAATTTCAACCAAATCGTTGAAACTGCAAGCCAAAAAAGATGAATTTTCTACGAAGCAATTGAATTTTCAACAAAAAAGTTACTTTCCAACCAAACAGTTCAATTTTCTACCAAAATATATGAATTAAACCAAAAAAGTAAAAATACAAATCTTCAACCAAGAAAGATTTTTCAGTCAAGAAAGAAAAACAATTTCAGCCAAATTGTTGAAGTCTCAACCCAAAAAGACGAGTTTTCTACAAATACAGAAATTTTCAACCAAATAGTTCAATTTTCTACTAAGAAAGATGAATTTTCAACCAAATAGTTCAATTTTAAACTAAAAAAGAAACGTTTTCGAAAAAAACGAATATTTAACTAAGTTCATCTTTCAACCAAGTAGTTGAATTTTCGACAAAAAAAGATTTTGATTTCAGATCAAAAATAGTTGAATTTAATCAAAAATATGAATTTTCAACAAAATAGTTGAATCCTCAACCAAAACAGATTAATTTTCAACCCAACAGCTGAATTTTTAACCAGAAAATATGAATAAAAGAAATATCTACCATAAAAGTTGAAGTTTCATACCAAAAAGACAAAATTTAACAAAAGAGTTGAATTTTTAATCTAGAAAGAAAAACAATTGTTGTAGTTTCGAGCCAAGAAGACGAATTTTCAGCAAATCAATTGAATTTTCAACAAGAAAGTTGATTTCCAACCAAATAGTTCTATTTTCAACCAAATAGTTCAATTTCAATTTAAGTAGTTCAATTTTTTACCAAAATAGTTACATTTTCAACCCAAAAAGACGCATTTCCAACAACAGTTGAACTTTTAACAAAAAAGATAAATTTTCAACCAAATGATAAAATTTTAAATCAAAAGAAATTAATTTTCAATCAAAAAGACGAAATTCAACTAAATTCCTGAATCTCGAACCAAAAATATAAAATATTATCTGTTCAAAATTCAAGAAAAAAACGACGATCCGTTAAAAAAAAACTACTTTTTTCCAATTTTTTTGTGGATTGAAATGTTTATTTATTCATTTGTAGAGTCGACCAAGAACTGAACTTTCACGGAACAGAAACAAGGTCTATGGCTTAATGTCTCTGTTTTTTAAATTTGAAGGAAAAATCTTTAAAAAAATAACCTCTGATAAAGTCCTTTCGTGTAATATTATATCACATCAATTACACAGATTTTTAGAAACATATTTTTTCGCTTTTAGAGACTTTTCATGTGATATAATATTACACGAAAGGACTTTATTAGAGGTTATGTTTTTAAAGATTTTACCTTCAAATTATTTATTAAATTCTCATGCAAAATTATATATGTAAATAAAACATTTTGAACACTTTTTTTTAAATATAAGATTTTCTTCTTTTTCAAACTTTCAAGTAATGAAAATTCAACTATTAAAAATTAAAGAAAAATGAAAATTGCAGTTTCAATTTTGAATTTTCTTCTACTTTTGACTGTTGAAAATTCAATTTTTAACAGTTGAATTTTGTATTAAAAGCAAGAGTTAAAAATGTTATATTTACATAATTTAACATGAGAATTCGATAAATACATTTCAATCCATAAAAAGGAATTGTGAAAAAAGTCGATTTTTTCGAAAACGAGTCGCCATTGGCAAATAATGTTTTGGTAAACTAATAGTCATCCAACAGACCCTCAGTACGGAATTTATGAGATTAAAAAAAAATCCCAACTCTGATCATCGCCTTGTTAAAATAATCCAAAGTTGATAATAAAGAAATTAAGAAATAAATATCGTAACTAATTTGAGCCAAATTGAAATTAATTTGAGGCAATTATTTCGGGCAAACTGAGTAACTGTACAGGAAATGTTGATAAATTGCAGCCGGATTCGGCATATTCCGACAACTCTGGCCAATTGGACTGGAATGCGGGGCAGCTGGATGCACAAACGGAAAGGAGCGACTGAGAAGAAAGAAAAAAGAAAAAGGAAGAAAGTTGAGGGTCTGAGGAAGAAGAAACGAAAAGGCCCGAGAGAAAAAAGGAGAAACCAGATGACATCTTTGTCGGCTTTACTGCCTCTTTATTTCTTGAAAGCAGGAGATCGAGACGCACCCCTGCTATTTCCTTTCAAAATTCTCTCACCTTAAAGTGTCTCTTTTCCTTATGTGTATTTCGATTACGTAATGCGAGACCCGCATTTGAGAAAGATGAAAGATCGGAATTCCATAAGACCACCCTCAACATAGTCAATACTATAATCTTTTAAAAATCCCGTCAATCATTTTTATTCAGTCTTTATATACAAGTGAATCTATCTTTTTGGGACTAATCTCTATAATCTTTTAAAAAAAGAACACATTTTTTCTGTCTAAAGTGAACATTTCTAGCTTAAAGCTACCGAACTTTCAACATTTTAAATTCTCAACAAAATGCTCCGTCATTTACCGAGCCCACAGTGGGGCAGAATCGTTAAAACAGGGCCAAAAGTCCTAATTTTTTAGTTTACTATACAAACTTAAAATTCTGACTGTAAATAATTCTTAAATATAATTCAAAAGATTTCCAAGATTTCAGAAAGGTTTCAATATTTCGCAGATTTCAGAAAATTTTGAATCATTTCACAAAGATTTAAAAAGATTCCAAAAGATTGTAATCATTTCACAAAGATTTAAAATAATTTCACAAAGATTTCAAAAAATTTCAGGAGATTTCCAAGAATGCTATTTTAATTGATAAATATTTCTTAAATGTAATTCAGAAGATTTCAAAGATTGGTAAATTATTCTTAGATATAATTCAGAAGATTTTAAAAGATCTCCAAGATTTCATAAGGATTCCAAGATTTCGCGAAGATTCTAAAATTTCGCAAAGATTCCAAAATTTCGCAAAGATTCCAAAATTTCGCAAAGTTTTCAAAGATTTCAAGAGATTTCAGAAGGTTTCCATGATTTCGCAAAGATTTAAAAAATTTCAGAGACTCCAAAAATTTCCAAATTTCACAAAGATTTGAAAGATTCCAAAAGTATTCAAGCATTTCAGAAGATTTAAAAGATTTCGCAGATTCTAAAGTTTCGCAAAGATTCTAAAATTTCGCAAAGATTTCAAAGATTAAAAAAAATTTCAAGAGATTTCAGAAGGTTTTCAAGATTTTGCAATGATTTAAGAAATTTCAGAGACTCCAAAATTTCACAAAGATTTGAAAGATTTCAGAAAGATTCCAAAATTTCATAAAGATTTCAAAGATTCCAAAAGGTTTCAACCATTTCAAAAGATTTCAGAAAATTTCCAAGTTTCGCGAAAATTTCAGAAGATTGAAAAATGACTCTTTTTTTTAAATTTCTTTAATTTCTTTAAAAACATTCAAAAAATTATGGAAGGACTCAAATTAAAAAGATCTGCCCAACAAAGTAGAATTTCATAATTAATAATTATATCCCTTAGAGAATACCATTTGTTCAGAGCTTAAACATTGTTCTCAATTGTAATAAAATTTTGAAATATTATAATTTCTGAATACTCTTTTTGATCATATTTATTACAATTCTTAAATTTATTTGCCTTTTTATAACGATTAATAAACAATATCATATTTTCGAAAACTTTAAATGGGATTCCCGATTTGAACTTGTATTCCTGGCTAATTCCCGGATTATTTCCGGTTTTATTTTAATTCCCGACTATATCTTAGTTTTCCCGGTATACTCGGTTAGTAGACACCCTGTAAATTATAATGTAACCAGTCAATCAAGAGGTACAATATTTTTAATTATAGGATCAACTGTTAACACATTTTTTTTTGCTAAAGGAAGACAAAGCTAGTATGTATTCACAGTTTTTTTATCTCTAGTTTTATCAGCTTCATACTCAATAGTAACATAAAGAAAATGATTAAATCTTGCAAGATTAGTAAGAGCCAAAATATTTCTGTAAGATAAACGCAACTTGTAAGAGCCGAAATATTTCTGAAAGATAAGCCCAACTTTCTAAACTTCCATGCAAAATTAGTGGAATAAGATTAATTTAAAAATTTGTCTACAAGTGATACAGCCAGAACATATATTGGTATTTCTCATGTGCTTGAAGTTCTGAATGTTCAAATGAAGGAAATTTTTTATTGATCGCTTTGTAAACTAGAAACAGTTTAATTTAATTTTTTTTCTTGAACGTGGGATGACAATTTGATGAGTTTTTGGCGATTTTTTTTCTGATATTTTAATCAATATTAATATAATTCTTTGATAAGTAAGTCTGAGTATCGCAACTGTGAATGAATCGACGGCAAATATTAGAAGATTTACCTTTAAACTAATATAAAAACGTGTTAAGGTTTTGGAGTATTTTTATGCAGGTAAATTAGGCACTTTTCGGGAAAATATTTCAATTTTAACCCAACAACACCCTTAAAGGGAGTCATTACAAATAATCTCTCCAAAGAATTCTTCATTTTAATCTTTTAAATCAGTCGAGTCAGTGTTTTTTTGTTGTCATTCCACATCGTGTAATTGCACGTCACAGAATCGATATGTAAAAAATTATAATTATTTCCAAAAAATAAATCAACGTTTCATTTTTACTGTTAAGAAATTCTTCTGCAAATATTATCACTTTTTTCTAAAACTGTTCGGCATTTTCCATCCACCATATTAAATTTTTAATTTTTAATGCAGAATTTGTAAAACGAGACCTCAAAAACCCTCGATAATAAATTTTTATGCAAATCCTATATTTTCTTGTAAACCTTACCGCCATTTTTGATTCTGTATTTTTAATAGGAGTACGAAATTCGTACTCAGCGATCTAAAATAAACCATGGATAAGAAATTTTTCTGCAAACACTATCATTTTTGTGTGAAACTATCTGGCATTTTGCATCCGCCATTTTTAATTTTAAATGCGAAATTCGTAAAAAAAAGACCCCAAAAACGCTCCATAATAAATTTTTATGCAAATCCCTTTTTTTTTAAATCTTAACACCATTTTTAATTCTGTATTTTTATTATGAAATTTGTACTCAGCAATCTAAAATAGACCATTGATGCATTTTGCATAAACTATTTTGAATTCGGAATTTTTTATAAGAAATTTCGTAAAGAGACTCCAAAATCACCCGATAAAAAAATTTTCATACAAATCCCATACACTTTTGTAAATCTGTCCGCCATTTTGGGTTCTGAATTTTCAATACGGAATTGAGAATCTGCGACCTCAAAAACATCACTGTTAGAAATTTCTTGAAAATTCAAGCACTTTTAGATTACAAATGTAACTTGAAGTTCAGGTACTGGCAACTGAAAGTGATTTTTATGCACTTGTAAGTGAAAATTCATTTATGAAAATCCTTTTTATCCTTTTTTGATATGTAAAAATAGTATTATTATGATTATTATTATACCATTAAGCCAAATCCCTTTCAGGGTAAGCGTAACTCTTTCGGTTCTAGCCTCATTAAACTCGAGGGGATCAAGGAATTTATATAGTAAGGGTAAATAAGGGATGTGTAGGAGAAGGGATAAGTTTTAGATCAATCTAGACGTCGCGTGTTTTTCATTCAAGCGACACACTCGTCCCAGCACACCGCTCCGACACGGGTTGCTGATCAATCTCTCTAGCAATCACCCCAGGTGAAGAGCTTCGCAATAGTTTATTTTTATAAGCAAACTGTATAGTTTTTATCATATCTTTACAGCAAAGAAATGGTTATGACTGCATAATATAAAGTAAATTCATTAATGAATTTCATTTCTTTTTACTAGTAACTTGTCCATCCTAAATGCAATCAGCTTACAAATGCGGGTTAGTTATATTTTTCCAGTATTATTTTTCTGAGTGTATAAGTCACTACACATGTAATTCATTTTTGGATTCTAATTTGATTTTAAGATAAATAATTCATCTACAAAGTCAAAAAACCTGATCAAAGGGAAGTCCAAGGTGAATTATACCAATTTTCAAACTAAAATAAATGATTAAAGTGGGCTTGAAACGAGCACAATCTTAAATTATTGTGTTTGAATTTCAATGCACACTTTTTTACAGCTATAAATTAAAACCATTTTGCTGTGCATGAAATTTAATGTAAGTAAGTGGAAAAAACTTCCAATACATGTGCATTCAAATTCAGTCAGATTTTCCTAACGAAGTGTATGCACTGTCGGTAACGGTACAAAAAAATGGACAATTTTCTTTTTACCCGTTTTCTAAAAAGGGTATTTTAAGCATACCGAAGGGGCTATCAGGCATTTTATTCTAGGAGGGGGGGGGGCAAAAAATGTCCGTGGACAAATTGATTTTCAGAAGACAATTCTTATCCGGATTTGTACATTTAAAAAAAATCTAATAAAATTCCGCATTAAAGTGTCATGGCCGATTTTTAAAAAATTTTTTAAATATTTTTTTATTTAAAAACAATGAAAAAAATTGACTTTTGAATTGTTCCGTTTCTCAACAAATACTAGGATTCATTCCAAAATAACTAGATAACATGAAGCAACTATCCAAAAAATATGTTCGATAGCAACGCAAATGCTTACAAATTGATTGAATTTGTTATGAACAAATAAGTGAATGAAAATGGTTTCGTGGGGAATGGCAGCAATGCGTCACTTGACGTGCACTAAATTTGAACAATTGATGGACAAAGAGAGCACCTAAGTATCATATTTGATCATCCAATACAAATTAATAATTGTTTACACAATCTTAATTAACAAATGCACTATTTGGCTATTTTTGAACGTACAAACTTGGTTCTTTCGAAGGAATCAACTGTAAATAACTAACTTATAAATTCTTAAGGACATTCAGATGACAATGAACAATTTTTATTCTTAACAACAAATTTTTCATCAGCTTATGTATTTATGAATAAATTTCCGCCTTTTTCACGGAATCAGCAGTCAATTAATTAGCAATAACTGCTTGCTATAAATCGATAACATTTGGCAATCGTTTAAACAAACTTAGCGACACATGCATTATTTGGTTATTTTGCAGCATTTAAACTTTGATCATTTAACGTAATCAACTGTTAATAACGAATTTTTAAACTTTTTTTAGACACTTCGATAACGATCCACAATTGTTATCGTTATTAAGAATGTTATAAACAAATTTTCCTCGTCTAATGCAATGCGTCTGCCTAGTCGTACTAAATCTGATGATTTTATCACAGTAGATCATTTTCAAAATAAACCGAATAGTTCCGTAAACCGAAAAAGAAAGTCAAGTAATAATTACGTTTCTTTAAGAAGTCATCGATTGTTATCAACTGACAGCAAGTTTTCAATCATTTTTGCATTAAATAAATAAACAAATTTTTTTTTTAAATCAGCTATGACAGTTTGATGTGGAATATTACTAGATTTCATCTCTTAAAAAAATATTCAAGTCGGATAATAATTGGGTTCCGAAAATCAATTTGTCCACGAACGTATTTTTTGCCCCACCGCAGGGGGACGGGGCACCCCTGTGACTAGTCACAGAAATAATGTAAGGTCACATCCCTACCCTTTTCCAACGTCTAGTGGGGGTGGAAAGGTACCCTTGTGATTGGTCATAGCAATAATGTAAGGTCACATCTCTACCCCTTTCCAACGTCTCGTGGAGGGCGGGAAGGCCCCCTTTGACTGGTCATAGAAATCATGTAATGTAAGGTCACACACCTACCCCCTTTCCAACGTCTCAAAGGGGGCGGATACACCCCTGTAACTGGTGTCTCGTAGAGGCGGGAAAGCACCCCTTTGACTGGTCACAGAAATAATTTCAGGTCACATCCCTACCCCTTTCCAATGTCCCGGGGGGGAGGAAGCCATGTGACTGGTCATAGAAATAATGTAAGGTCACATTCCTGCTTTTTTCCAACGTCTAGTGGGGGTGGGCAGGAACCCTTGTGAATGGTCATAGAAATAATGGAAGGTCACATCCCCATTCCTTTCCAACGTCTCATGAGGGTCAGGGAGACATCGCCGTAACTGGTCACAGAAATAATTTAAGTCTCATACCTACCTCTTTCCAACGTCTCATGGGGGCGGAAAAGCACCTCTGTGACTGGTCACAGAAATAATGTAAGGTCACACCCCTAAACCATTCCAATGTCTCGTGGGGGCGGGAAAGCACTCCTGTTACCGGTCACAGAAATAATTTAAGGTCACATCCCTACCCCCTTCCAACGTCTCTTGGAGGCGGGGAAATCACCCCTGTGACTGGTCACAGAAATAATGTAACGTCACATCCCTACCCTTTCCAACGTCTTGCAGGGTCGGGGAAATACCCGTGACTGGTGGCAGAAATAATTTAAGTCACACCGCCAGTCCCCTTTCAGGATCATTCCGCCACCATTATTCCACATTATATTTATCCATTGTACAATATTACTGTGATTTTTAATATGTATCATCCATTTTCTCGAAAACTATCAGTCGTAGAGTACAAATCTTCCGTGGTAAGATGAATTCTAAAAGGTTTAGGAAGAGGGGAAGAATAAATTCAGTCACAATTTCCATCCTTTCATGGATCCCGTCTCACATGAGTTTCCTTACAGAAAATTCTGTTTACCGCAACCGGTTTTGTATACAGAACCTTTTTCTAACAGTACATATAATAACTGCCTTTTCGTTACACATTTTAATTAGTTTAGAACTGTTGGCCGCATTTTGAGGATTCTGACCTACTGCGGAGCCTTCAAATTGTTGTAAATAATACTTAAATAAATACCTCATTAGTGATTAGATTAATCCTCATGGATGTTGAGAAAACACAACAAGGGTTGAGAAAACCGAGTACTTTGATGAACATGCAGAAGTTTTAGAAAATCACTTGACACAGGTAAATGGGTTTATGCTGACTTTAGGAAGGTTCAAAGCAAACTGAATATCAGATCTGACAAATCTAAGTTAACTGAGCTAACTCTGTTGCGCATCCAGTTGCGTCCGGTTGGTACACGAGACAACTTGTCGTGACGTGTTTGCAAAGGGCAGGTAGAGAAGGTAAGAAAGGGAAAGGAGGGCTATTGTCTGTGTGGTCGATGGAAACCAAAAAGACCTTCTGTGAATCGCATCATTAATTCATTCTTAATTGTAAAATAAGTTTCACTTTTTTGGTTTTTAAGACTACCCAGTGATTCTTTAAGATACTGAATAAAATGAATCATAATAACAATCAGAACTTTATATATGTTTTCATTAATGTACTATAGTTACTATTCTTAATTAGGTAAATTAGATTTCGTTTCGTAGATTTAATACAGTAAAAAAAAAACTTCAAATTATTACATGTTTTCAAATTTTTGATATCACATACAGTGAAGTTTGTCTGAATTTGAGACTCAATGCTAGAATTCAGGTAAACTTGAGATTAGTCAAATTTGTCTTGAATTAAGACCAATTTTGTACTGAATTTATTCCAAACCAATTTTAAGGTATTTTTTGTTTTGCGTTTTTTTTGTCGCCTAACTCCACTGAACCTCATTTTACAGGAGAGACAAAAAAAAACTTTTCAGGCGAATAACTTGCAACAGATTGAGAAAGTAACTTTATTTTTTGTGTAGTTGAATGGTCAATTTAAGGAACACTATATCAATAAGTAGATGACGCTACGTAAGCTTTTGATAATTGATTGGAAATTTCAATGGAGTTAGGACGGTTCAGCGTTCCATAACATTATAATGAAAAAAATACGACAAATCGCTAAGAAAATGATGTGAAATAAATATTTTTATATTTTTTACAGTTAAACAACACTTAATTGACAGAAAAAATGGAACATTTTTACAGATATATCTATACAATACACTGGAACCTCCATTTAACGGCCCTCCATATACCGTCTTCCTAGAATTTTCACCGACTCAGATTCGTTGATGAAGGTGCCCAAGGAACCGAAAGAGAGGTGCTGTTTTTTCAGCCGAGTTCAGCAGTTTCGTAGCCACAAAACCTCGACTTAGAGAGGGTTACGGGTATGGCATGCTATGACAATGAGGCTCTTCGAAGAATTTCTATGATGTAAATAGTCAGGGGGAACAGCGTGACTCCGCTGAGCTCACGCGCCTCTCTCTCCGCCCCTTGGACCTCCTCATCAACTAATACGAGACCAGCGGCAATCCTCTCTCTCGGTCCCTTGGACTCCTCATCAACGAATGCGAGTCGGCTGAAATTCTCGGAAGGCGTAAACGAAGGGCACACTTAAATAGAGGTTCCAGTGTGTTTTACAATTATGTGCATTGAAATTTCAACTATCAAGGACAATATTAGTTACGGTACAGTTTGGAAGACATTCGTCATTTTTTCATGTTCGTGAATGAAGTATTACCGAATTTTATTTAATCCAACTAGAAATGAAACTTTATCAAAGCGTCCATATGTCCCAAGTTTACCCAACTAAGTTTGGTAAAGTTTCTCGAACTATTTTTCTCCGTGTAGGAATAATGAAAGGCAGCCTCGATTGTCTATTAATTAAAATTAAATGAAAAGTTATCAATTGTAAATTTAAATTTTTCAAATATGAACAATTTTGCGTTGAAGATTTTAAAAACGCGCAACTACCTTAAATTTAACAATAATTGACTGTAGAAAAAAAGCTAAATGATTCTTAAAATGAAACTTTTAAATTTTATGATTTTAAGTTATCGTAATTTGAAGTAATTTCCAAATATATGAATATACAGGTATGAATGAACATAACGAATTCTACAAAATTAAAAAAATAATTTTCAACGATTTAATTTCACAATAATAATATAAATTTTTTCAGTTTTAAACGAAATTTAAAATCATTTAGTTTTCAAGGCTTTTTATAGTTTTAATGATTTTATAGTTCTAATTGTTTGCGGTTAGAAATAAAGAAGTTATTTCATTTACAATGTTCTTAGAATAATTAAACTTTGAAGGTTTACAATTATTTTTAAAATGACAGCGAATTTTCACATTCTCATTCATGAGTGATCTTTTACGTTTTGGCACTTGCAGGGTCCGAAAGTCATAAAATGTTGTATTCTGTCTGTCTGTATGTGTGCCTGTAGAGTTACCTAAATTTTATCACCAATTAATAGCGTTTGAAATTAAACAATTTTCATTTCGATACACTAGACAATTTCTAGACGTTTAAAATTCAATAATTTATAATTTATCAACTATACTCGTAAGTTTGTTTAAATATGAACAATTTTTAATTGAAGATTTAAACAATATTATAATTTTAAATTTAACAATATTCGACTGATAATATTTGAATGAAAAAGGTCTATTATTCATGAGTTATTTCCTACGGATCAGAAAATAAAAACCCGTAAATATTTATGCAAATAGTTAAGATCTTCAGATTCGTAAAAAAAATTGGCATCCATGAAAATATTAAAAATATGAAAATGCACGCGCGCTGTGTGTGCGTGCATTTACTGCTAGTATTAAATGTTTTTTTTTACTGTGATAGTGTCCACCCTCTAAATCATTTTTCAGTGTAAAGAGTAAAATTGTTACACCTTAAAATTGTTTTGCATTAAATTCTGCATTTGTCTGGATTTAAGTAAACTTATTCTAAATTTAAGACGTAAAACCTGAATTTCAAAACTGAGTCTTAAATTCAGCCAAATTTCACTCAACTTAATGCTAACCATTTCAAGCCGAAACAATATAAAAAATTTGTTTTACTGCGGCTCTTTTATTATTATTTTTTAAAATAAAAGACTTAAGTGTGCAGGAGTAGACCTCAGGGCGGATCTAATTTAGCTTGCAAATAGCCAACACCGCGTGCATCTGGAGCAATAAGAATGTTAATGGCCGTCATCTGCATAATCGCAGGAGATCTCTCTTTTGCGAGGGACAAAAGCAAAAAGTTGAGAAAAAGAGAGAAAATACTGGGAGGATTAATCGCGTTGAAAGGCGTGTTCTATGCGCTTTGTAACGGAAAATGCGAATTCTCTTGTCGTATAGTCAACGACGCGTGTAGTTTTTCCCCAGCACTTTCCCACAGTTTCAGCGAAACGAGCGTGTGTGAAAATCCCCATTATGGTGATCTTCATAGACCATTTGCATTTGACCCCTTGATACCATATTCGTCTTTAAATGTTACCTGCTGCTCCCCCAACACATACATATCATTCACTGTAAAAACTACACTGTTAAAAATGTCTGCGGCTTTACACCACATTCAGAATACCAATGTAAGGTAAAATTACAATACTGGTATTGGAAGGCGAAATTCCAATATGTGTATTGTAATTTCGAAGTATACGCGCCGGTTACTATACAAGTATTGCAATTTCAAGGCAAAATACCAGTATTGTAATTTGGCCTTACACTCAGTTTAACCCGTCTAGCAAATGAGTGACCCTCTATTCAAGTAAGATAAGAATTTCCCTTGCTAGTCTAGTGCACAGATGGGTACTGTTTTAACATAACTTCAAAGTTCATGACATTCATACTCAGAAGAAACAAAAAACCATCATGACATTTGATTCTCACTTTGATCCTGTTTTAAACCCAGAAAGTAGTACTAAAACGTTATTCATCGTGCATCAAATTGAAGTGAGACTCTTTCTTGCAGTTCTGTTTTAATGCCGAAAATCAGCCTTACAATAATACTTTACAGTGTTTCCAGTCATTCCTATGAGGGGCCATCCATAAATTACGTAACACATTTTTGGCCATTTTTTACCCCTCCCCTCCCCCATGTAACAAGTCATAACAAAATGGTTTGGGACCTTCCCCCATTCTATGCCCATGTTACCTAATTTTTTCAAAAACTTTCAGCCATGTTGAATTTTCAAGCAAAAAAGACGAATTTTTAAGAAGACAGTTGAATTTTTAACCCAAGAAAGAAGTTCATTTTCAAACATAAAAAATGAATTTTCTACCAAAAAAGGTGAAGTTTTAAAGCAAATAGTAGAATTTTCAATTAAATCAATCTAGAACGACGAATGTTCAACAAAACACTTGAATTTTCGACCAAAAAAGATTACTTTTTGACCAAATCGTTGAATTTTCAACAAAATGGTCGAATTTTCAAACAAGAAAGATCAAACCTCTACCAAATGGTTGATTTTTTAAGCAAAAAAGGTGAATTTTTTAGAACAGTTGAATTTCTAATCCAAAAAGTTGAATTTTTAACAAAAAAATTAATTTTCAACTTTAAAAGATGGATTTGCTAACCACAAAATTAATTTTTCATCGAAAAGGACAAATTTTCTATCCAAAATGATGAATGTTCAACACAACAGTTGAACATTCGATTGAAGGAGATGACTTCTTAACCAAATAGTTGAATTCTCAACAAAACGGTCAAACTTTCAAGCAAGAAAGATTAAACTTCAACCAAATAGTTGAATTTTCAACCAAGGAGTTGAATTTTTAACCAAATAGTTGATTTTTTCAAGCAAAAAGTTGAATTTTTACGAAGACAGTTCAATTTTCAGTCCGTAAAGTTGAAGTTTCAACAAGAAAGTTCACTTTCTATCCAAAATGATGAATGTTCAACACAAGAGTTGAATTTTCGACCAAAAAAGATGACTTTTTAACCAAATAGTTGAATTTTAAACAAAATGGTCGAATTTTCAAACAAGAAAGATCAAACTTCAACCAAATAGTTGATTTTTTAAGCAAAAAAGGTGAATTTTTAAGAAGACAGTTGAATTTTAAACGCAAAAAGTTAAATTTTTAACAAAATAGTTCATTTTAAACTTTAAAAAATGGATTTTCTACCAAAAAAAAAGGAATTTTTCATCCAAAAGGACAAATTTTCTATCCAAAATGATGAATATTCAACACAACATTTAAATTTTCAACTAGAGGAGATGACATCTTAACCAAATAGTTGAATTTTCAACAAAACGTTCGAAATTTCGAACAAGAAAGATTAAACTTCAACCAAATAGTTGAATTTTTAATCAAACAGTTGAATTTTTAACTAAATGGTTGATTTTTCAATCAAAAAAGGTGAATTTTTAAGAAGACAATTGAATTTTAAACCCAGAAAGATGAATTTTCAACAAAAAAGTTCATTTTCAACAATAAAAGAAGGATTTTCTACCAAAAAAAAAATGAATTTTTCATCCAAAAGAACAAATTTTCTTTCCAGAAAGATAAATGTTCAAAAAACAGTTGAATTTTCGATCACGAAAGATTTTTCAGTCAAGTAAAAAAAAAGATTACAACCAAATTGTTGAACTTTCAAGCCTAAAAGGGGAATGTTTAACAAAACAGTTAAATTTTGGAAAAAAAAATTACTTTTTGACAAAATGGTTGAAATTTCTATAAAGTAATTAAATTTTTCAACCAAATAGTAGAATTTTTAACTAAAAGGGATGAATTCTGAAGCAAAAATATAATAGTAATCCTGTAGAGTTGATTTTTTTTGAATATTAGGTAACAGTATCTATCCCCCCACCCCACAGTAACATATCATAACACC
>JAUMHM010000005.1:2828772-2838971 GCA_032362435.1 Melikaiella ostensackeni
TTACGTGCTTTATGGATGGCCCCTGAGAGAAACTATATTATTAATTTCGAAATTCCTTTCTTTAAAGACAAACGGGTTTTTACTGGCAAGCTATCTAAATGTAAAAAAAATTCCGATCTTAATTTAACCTTCAACAAAATATTTCCCCTAATTAAATACTAAAAGAATAATGTTGTTATAAATATTATTCAAAGGATTTTAGTGAAAGTACTAAATCAGACTGGAATTTATCCATGAAGTTACTCGTAAAATTGTTATATGGAGGAATGAAATTCAGACAGTGGAGTGAATGGTAATATGGTATTAGGCTAATGCATAATGTTGAGCTCACGGAATAAAGCAGCCTAATCTCCTTTTACGGCTGCTAAAAGAGAGAGAAGATAGAAATACGAGCCTGCATGTCTATTAATATTTTTCGCAACAACAATATGCGTATGTTGCAACTCGATGGAAAATGTGAAGGTATAGACAAATCTAGAAAAGAAAATTGAAATTTATATTTTGAAGAACTTCGAATTTAAACCATTTTTTAAGTTTTAAGGGACAAACTCTAAATTAAAAGCTTTTAAAAACTGTAGCACTTATTTGAGCGTTACACTGAAGTATAAAAAGTCCCTCCCGTTTCACTGCACGTCAAGAACTCTCAGCAAGACACCAGTCGCGCCACTCCCCCACTCTCGGGGAACTTCCCATCATCTCCTACCTTCTCTATCCTAAGAAATATTTTTCTGAGTGCATAATTTCATTCAGTGTCATCACTTCTTTCAGAGGAAGAAGTGTTTTTAAGTGAACTTAAACTAGTGAAGTAATTTCGCCTCGTAAATACGATATCCAAAAATTAACCTGGAGGAGATTTACCAGGAATACATCTCATGTTCTCTAACGATTCCAAATACGAGTGATTCATCCTATTAAATGCAGAACGGTCCGTTACATTGATATGTAAAAAGCGTCTCTCGTTTCATAGCACGTCAAGAACTCTCAGCAAGACACCAGTCGCGCCACATCCCCACTCTCCGGGCATTTCCCATCCTCTCCTACCTTCTCTATTCCAAGAAATATTCGTTTGAGTGCATAATTTCAATGAGTGTCATCTCTTCTTTCAGGAGATGGAATGTTTTTAAGCGAACGTAAGCTAGTGAAGTAATTTCGCCTCGTACATACAATATCCTAAAAACAACCTGGAAGTTCTCTACCAGGAATATATTATTATATATTTCATGTTCTCCAACGATACCAGAGATGAGTTATCCTATTAAATGCAGAACGGTCAGTTACACTGATATGTAAAAATTCCCTCCCGGTTCATTGTATGTCAAGAACACTCAGCAAGACACCAGGCGCGCCACTCCCCCACTCTCGGGACATTTCTCATACTCTCCTACCTTCTCTATTCTAAGAAATATTTTTTTGAGTGCATAATTTCATTCAGTGTCATCTCTTCTTTTAGGGGGTGAAATGTTTTTAAGCGAACGTAAACTAGTGAAGTAATTTCGCCTCGTAAATACAATATCCTAAAATTAACCTGGAAGTTCTCTAACGGGAATATATCTCATTTTCTCCAAAGATTCCAGCGATGAGTCATCCTATCAAATGCAGGACGGTCCGTTACCCCGAAATGTAAAAACTTCCTTCCGTTTCATTGCACGTCAAGAACTTTTAGCAGGACACCAATTGCGCCACTCCCCCACTCTCGGGGCATTTCTCATCCTCTCCTACCTTCTCTATTTTAAGAAATATTTTTTTGAGTGCATAATTTCATTCAGTGTCATCTCTTTTTTTAGGAGGTGGAATGTTTTTAAGTGAATGTAAACTAGTGAAGTAATTTCGCCTCGTAAATACAATATCCTAAAATTAACCTGGAAGTTCTCTACCAGGAATATATTTCATGTTCACCAACGATTCCAGAGACGAGTGACTCATCCTATTAAATGCAGAACGGTCCATTTCTCTTGTAACGTACGTTCAGTCGCACTTACATTCGAGATGCACCTGCCATTCTCTTTACTAGCAACGATGCTAGCAAAGAAGTGACTGCGCTATTTCTCGACCAAAAGGGCAAAAAGAACACTAGCTACGCCACTGGGGAAATAATCGCAACAACAGCTGCCCTGAGTTGATGTTCAAATACCTTTCCAAGCCCAGGATCCTGTATTTGGAATCTAAAATCTAAAATCTCTTAGAAAACCTCTTAACCGTATTTTCGGCCAGGCTTTTATATAAACATACACGATTAATTTTCCAAATTGTTAGGAGAATTATTTTACATTTTTTTTTCTTTCAAACTGAAAGACCTTCAAATAATTTCAAAGCTTTTAAACTTAAGAAATTTCAGAATTGAGCTTTCAAAACTGAAAATTTTTGTTTATTTAAAATGTTTCAAGCGTTAAAAAAATGAACAACATTGAGATAGCAGTTTCAGATTGGAAACCAACAGAAGATTTCAAATTTAAATTTGAAATTAATTGCAAATATAATTCCGTCAAAATTTAATACGTAATTTAAAAAAGCAATAAAAATTCTACACTTTTAAACTATATTAAAGATTTTAGATTCCGGATTGATAGTAAACGTTCCAAATCGAATAATTAAAAATCAAGAGACCTAGAATTAATACTTTCAAATTTAATGTTTCAAAACTGAACAATTTTAAATGTTAGGTTTCGAAAATTAACCATTTTATAGAATAACGCATTTCAAACTTTATCATTTTAAATTGGAATCGTACAGATTTTACTGATGGTAACAATTATAATAGGGATGTATTAGTACCAAGTGACGCTTCAAGTATAATTGGATATATATTTTTGGTAATATTTACTTTGATGACTTTTCCGAATTTTAGAGTAAATGATTTAAAACCTTCCGCAAAATATTATTTCTAGTTCTAAAGTAAAATATCAGTTGGGGGAAACCAAAAAGCATTCGGATTTTTCTCAAAAAACACAAAAATAGTGAAACAATTTTTTTTTTGAATAACTGATTTTTTTCCACGTTTCGGTTTTCCACCGAATTATAATCACTTTTTACTCACTTTTATAAATTAAAAAAAATGGTATTTTTCTCAAAAAAAAAAAAAATCAAAAATTTTTTTCAAATCAAATTTCAGAACGAACAGTATAAGAAGAAATTTATTATATTGAAAGAAATGTGAATCCATCAAAGGTTTCATTAATGTTAAATATTAATAGATTTGAATTGTTTTAATGAATTTGAATAATTTTTTATTAATTTTATCATTAAAAAGTTGCTTAATTTGAAATATTAGAATTATAAAAATTAAAAATTGTTTCAATTAACATTAAAATAACAATATGTTGAATAAATTATGTCTCATTAATAAATTTCAATTTTTATACTATTTTTTGTTCAAAATGGTTATCATTAAAGTTATTATTATTATTATTATTATTATTAAAGTGAATATAAAATAGTTATTTAGAGTTTTTTGTTTTTGCTTTACCTTTAGTTTAAAAATGCAATTCTTATTTAATCCTAATCTTGTAGGGTTCATTTTATTCTTTGAAGGATTATCTACAACTCTCTTCGGTACGTTTTTATTTAAAAAAATTTATTAAGGAATTATACCATTGTTATTTTTATAAAAAATATTTTTCTTAAATAATTTCTTTTTGATAAAAACGTATCAAAGAGATTTTTAAAGAATCTTTCAAGGAATAAAATGAGCCCCACAACTTTAAGATTAAATAAAAATTGCAACTTTTACCTAAAGAGAAAGCAAAAACATAAAACTCTAAATAACTATTGTTAAATAAACAATGTTAACCTGACATATTTTTTTCTAAAGTTTGCCTTCATATCTCTTCCAAAATTAATAACAACTAAAAATGGGAATAACTGCCGCGATTTTATAAATAATTTTTAACAATGTTCATTTTTGAACTTAAGATAACTAGGGAACATCCTTAAATGTTAACCTTCGAAAATTTACTATTTTATAGAATTACGCATTCAAAATTTTATGATTTTGAACTGGAATCGTACAAATTTCAATTATGATGAAAATCACAATAGAGATTTATTAGTACCAAGTGACACGATACATTTTTTTTGCTAAAAATTTATAAGATTTCGAATGAAAAAATAAATTCACTGTCATTTTCATAGTACAAAATTGAAGAATTTCAAATAGTAAACTTTCAATGTTGAATTATTCTAAAAATATAAAAAATAAAATAATTTCTAATTGCAAACACTTAAATTTGAATCTTGGAAAAAAGTTATAATTGTTCAACTATTAAGGATTTTGTTTTGAAACAGTTTGAATGGTGGCAATATTGAAGAGCATACAATTTTTAATTTTTCAGTTTGAAAATCGTTTAAATTTGAACAGATTCAAAATTCTTGTCCATTCCTGGGACGACTTCATCAGTTAAATATTTTTTTTGAGTTTAAAAATGTTATGTTTGGAAAACTTAGATTTACACCTGATAAATCAGAAATTGTTCAATTTTAATCGTTTAAATTTAAAATTGACTAATTATAGAGGTTTCGATTTTGAATTATTCGATTTGGAACCTTTATTGAAGTAAATAATGTCCAACTTCAAAGTCTCTTAATTTGACATTACCCAAGCATTAAAAACTGTATTTAATAATTTTTTAATTTGAAAATAATCGATTGAAAATGAGGTGAGTTAAAAACAAAAAAATTCAAACTAAAGTCTTCAAAAGTGAACAATTTTCAATTGCAAAATATTACAAGTTGAACATTTCAAACTCAAGATCTCAAATCTTTAAAATTTGAATACTGATTTCAGTGGACACTCTATGAGTGAATAGAATTCAGAAAGTGTGAGTATTGATGGTATATATATATATTTTTTCAAATCATTTTATTTCTCATTCTAAATTACGAAATCATCTTTAATTTTGAGCAAAAGCCGACGGAATAAATGTGATGTGGGAGGGTTTGAGATTCTCCGATAAGGCTAATGGAATTTCCAACTCAGCGCCTCGACTGTAGTCCAACGGAATTTAAATTTGCGGTTGGATTTCCGGAAGACCAATCGCAGTTTGCTTATACATCTTGTGCATCTTCTGTGCCACTTTGATCCCTTTAATTTTAATTGGGTGAAACTGCTTTCGAAAGCACTGTGAATTCATTCACAGATGAATTTCCCTTCTATCTCAGAATTGCATTTTTCGTAGAAATGTCAATTTATTTTAATTGTTTGCAATAATTTCATTTATTGTGATGACTTATTTTGTTCAACCCAATTTTTGGGCAGATCCAAAAATTATTTTCTGATTTATTGTTTAAAATCCAATTTTATCATACTCTTTTATTGTCAACTTCACTCATCTTCAGCTTATTTATGGCAATTCATTCGACACAGTTCCTCAACTCAGATTCATTTATCGGTCGGCAGAAGTTCGTATTTGCTCACCTTATCAAGGGGAAATAAAAGTGTCCTTTAAATTTGCAGAATCGACTTTATCAAAACAAGCGAGCCATTCAAAAAGTAACGGGGTCGTTACTCTAACTCCTTCAATCAATAGATCAATATTTGAATTCACGGATAAACGTTTCTTGGTCATTATCGTAAATCGAACAAACAGATTGAATAGAAAACAACCTCTTTTGTCGTGAAACTATGTACTATGCAGACCCATAAACGGTACAAAAGTCAAAAATGAATTTATAATAATTTTGTTTTAAAATACAGAGTCAAGATATGATATTCTATATTTATTCTTTTAAAATTGGTACACAAAACTTATGCATTGAAAAAAATTACTTTAAATTTCGCGCGACATTCATCCTTGCCACACTTGAACATAACCAAAATTCCGACGCGATTTTGTCGCCAAATTTAAATTGTGAGTCTTTCTTTTCAATGAATCAAACTTAGGTAGATTTTACTCAATAATTATAAACAAGTTTTTTATATTAAACAATTTTTTATTGGTTATAAAAAACCTGATTGAAAAAAGAAAGAGGTGATAAAATTTTTTGAACTTTCTGCAGCCGGCGCGAAGTTAATTTAAAACTTCTCGAGTGCAGTCTGAGGTGTGACATTCGAATCTTGGATTTCATGAATTCGAAACGAATTTTTCCTTCGCTGCGAGACTCGCGTAGAATAATTTTAAGGCTTCCGTGGACTGTGTAATAATGTAAAAAGGAGGAGATCTGCCTTTAGCAAATATTTGAATTGACCAATTTCACCTTCTTTGGGAATTGTGACGGCTTGTTTGATGTCGCTCGCGTATGTCGAAATGTTGACATAGAGTAGAAGAAGAAATAAATTTTTTGAAATAGGGTTTATGTGGGCTTCATTGGGTCTATTCTTCCAACAAGCAGACCGAGTGACGCCAGTTGGGGATTTAAAAACAGCTGACTTTCGGTCGGTAGAAGCATAATGGCTTATTTTTATTTTACGGTGAAAAATCAATACTTTTTTAGTGTATAAAAAAAAGTAAGTGTTATATGTACTGTTTTTTCTTTCAGAATAAAGGAAAGAAAATCTTGGAATTTAAATTTGGCGGCAGAATCACTTGAAAATTTTAGGTTATGTCTAAGTGTCTCTGCAATTATAATATCGTGGCGCGAAATTAAAATTTCAAGATTTTTTTTTTTCTAGTAAGTTATAAACACTGTTTAAAATATGAATAGGGCTTATGTGGGCTTCATTGGATTTTTTCTTCCAACAAGCAGACTGAGTGCCGCCAGTTGGGAATTTAGAAGCAGCTGACTTTCGGTCGGTAGAAGCATAATTGCTTATTTGTATTTTGCGGTGAAAAATCAATATTTTTTTGTCTCCATAAAAAAGTAAGTGTTTATTTGTACTGTTTTTTCTTTTAGAAAAAAGGAAAGAAAATCTTGGTGATTAAATTTGGCGGCAGAATCACTTGCAAATTTTAGGTTATGTCTAAGTGTTGCTCTGCAATTATAATATCGTGGCGCGAAATCTAAATTTCAAGAGTTTCTTTTTTCTAGTGAGTTACAAACAATTTTTAAAAATATAAATAGGGCTAATGTGGGCTTCGTTGGATTTTTTCTTCTAACAAGCAGACGGAGTGACGCCAGTTGGGGATTTAAAAACAGCTGACTTTCGGTCCGTAGAAGCATAATGGTTCATTTGTATTTTACGGTGAAAATTGAATACTTTTTTTTGTCTCCGTAAAAAAGTAAGTCTTTATATGAACTGTTTTATCTTTTGAAAAAAAAGAAAGAAAATCTTGGTATTTAAATTTGGCTGCAGAATCACTTGAAAATTTTAGGTTATCATAATATCGTGGACACTTTTTAAAAATATAAAATTACTCGCATTTATACTTACAGGAAATTAAAAAAATGTATCGATTGGTACTTTTACTCACCTGCAACAAAAAGAAAAGATAGTGGATTAGATTATTAGAATACAAATTTACGAATCAGGAAATGAGTAAATTAGTTTTTGTTGGCGTGTGAACAATTTTTATTTTCAAGAGGAAGACTTGTGTACTTTTTACGTAATTTATAACCAGTTTTCAAATTGTGGAAGAAGTTGAATGAATTATTTTTACAAATGTTTTATTATTTCTGGTCCTTAAATTGATAAATTGAGTTTGTTTTCTTATCTAGATCTGATTAGATAAGCTTTAGCCTTTCTATGTATAACTTGGGAACGATAAAGAGTTTCGTGTTGGTACACATTAAGTCATTCAAGTTTACAAAACGAAAGGAGGTAATACTGTGTTTGGGTTCTTTGCCTAAGTCAAGATTCAGGCGTTAACGAGTTGAGAAGATAAATTTGGTAAAAGCTCTTAAAAGTAACAGTATGTCCTTTTTAAAGCTAAAAAACACACTTGAAAAAAAGTTATATACTTTAAGGAAGAAAAAAAATAGGGGTCATATTGTGATGAGGACCCCCCTATCAATATTATGTATCAGCAGATGTTAGATTCAAATAACGGGGAGAAACACGATCCTTTCTATTGAAGAGGCACAGATTTTCTTTCAGCATCACTAGTTCAATATATTATACCTGAAGGGGCATTTTATCGTGGTTATTTATTTTATTTTAAAAAAATAATAAACTTAAAAAAGGGGAATATGAAAATATTCCAATTTCAACGAAAATTGCTAAAAAGTCTCTTGAGGCTAAATAAAAAAATTCTTTAAAAGATGGCTACACTGTAAAAAAAGTGGTTGAAAATTGCAAGTCCGTTTGTAAGCATTTTACTGTGATTCATGTGTTTATTCTACAAGTTTATTGTAAACTTGCAGTGATTAGCGATGGAATTTCGCAATTTTTGTATAAATTTTACCTGAGGAGTTAATTACTCCTGCAATCTGGTGTACACACTCTCTGGAATCTTATGCAATCTCGTGCAATCCCATGCAATCATTTACAATCCCTAGTTATCTCGATGCAATCCCATGCAATCTCTATAAAATTTTGTGCAATCTCATATAATCCTTTGAGATCCCATGCAATCCTTTGCAATTCATTGTAATCCCATACAATCTCGATACAATCTCATGCAGACGTTTGAAATCCTTTACAATCCTTTGTAATCCCGTGCAATCTTGATGCAATCTCATGCAATTTGTATAAAATCTTGAGCGATCTCTATAAGATTTCGTGCAAACCCGTGGAATCTCGTGCAATCTCCTGCAGTCACATGCAATCCTTTACAATCCCTCGTGATTCTATGCCAGCTCGATGCAATCTCATGCAATCTCTATAAAATCTTGAGCGATCTCTATAAAATTTTGTACAATGTCATGCAATCCTTTTAGATCACATGCAATCTTTTGAGATCCCATGCAGTCCTTTGCAATCCATTGTAATCCCATACAATTTCAATGCAATCTCATGCATTCGTTTGCAATCCTTTACAATCCCTTGTAATTCCATACAATCTCGATGCAATCTCATGCAATCTGTATAAAATCTTGAGCGATATCTATAAAATTTCGTGCAATCTCGTGGTATATAATGCACTCTCCTGCAATCCCAAGCAATCATTTCTAATCCCATGCAATCTCCTGCAATATCCCACGGAATTTTCAGCAATCTCAAGCAATATTTTTCAGTCACATATATGCAATCTTTTGCAATCCCGTGCAATTTTGCAATCTAGTGTACACCAAAAATTCGAGTAATTAAGTCCTCGATTTTACCGTAAAAGTGGAACCCATCCCAAATTAACCCCTAAAGTTTCAAAAATTCTTTAAGTAGACATTAATTTGAAAAGTCGAAATGTTTTCGCTGAATTTTGGAATTTTTAGCGAATAAAAAAATTCATGGGCATAATTTCTAAATATATTTGATATTCATTGAAATGTCGATTGAAATTTCTAAATCTGTTAGAAAAATATTTTTTATTTTTGGAACATTTTCAAACTTTCGAAAATCATATCACTTTTTCAAGTGTCATCGGATTAAAAAATTTCATGAAGATAATTCGTAAGTCTTTTTTGTAATGTGCCAATTTCCGAAAATCTTGAAAAAATATTTGTTTTGAGTTCTGAAAATGATATAAATTTTTGAATTTTTGTTGGATTAATGCTGATTAAAAGTCGAATGCTCAACCAAAACAGATCAATTTTGTACCAAACAGTTGCATTTATTACAAAGAAGGTTGAAATTTCTACCAAAAGAGATTGATTTTCAAACTAAAAAGGCGAATTTTCAAAAAAAATACTTGAATTTTACACGCAAAAAACTTTCAATTCAGAAAGAAAAAAAATTTCAAGGAAATTGTCGAATTTCGAAACATACATTTGAATTTTCATCCAAAAAGGATGACTTTTTAACAATATTATTGAGTTTTCAAGAAAATAATTAAATTTTCAAAATAAATAATTAAATTTTTAAGCAAAAAAGATGAATTCTTAACCAAAAATGTATAGTAGACTTTTCAACGAAAAAGAATTAACTTTCAAAGAAAAATAGTGGAGTTTTCTTATTGGGTTCTATTTATTTAGTTCGCATATATGTAAGTGAAAAAACGAGAAGAGGAGGAATAGGGAAAAGACTGTGAAGCCTGCGATAAATAAAGAGGAATTTTGATAATAGTTTAAATAAACATTGATGTTCATTTTTAATACTTTAATAATATTTTGTTAGAAAACTGGAAATTTTCTCTTCTAAAACTAATTTCATTAAGGTTGTATGTTTATTTAATTAAAAGCATTTATATGGACGTTCGTTCCCTAAGTTTATAAAATCTTAGTGAGATTTTTTT
>JAUMHM010000005.1:2862259-2876230 GCA_032362435.1 Melikaiella ostensackeni
ATTGTGTTTATGATTAACTCAAAACTTTTACCCAAAACCGCTGTAAAACTCTTGGAAATTACTAAGCATATTGAAATTAAAATTTTCAAATTTGCCCGGAGAAAAATGAATATTGAAAATTAGATATGAAAAATTTGGATATTAAACCATAATATATAGAGATTACGGCATAATATCTAATATCTTCTGTGCAACATACAAGATATTGAAGGGCAATATCTGTTTATACTAAAAGCATAAAATCTAAAATATTAAAAGTTAAATACCCCAGTTTGATTATTAGTTTGATTTTTCATAAAATTCTCTGACTTGTAGATGTATAGATATATACATCATTTCAGATATTTTAGTTCAGTATCTTACATACAGGATGACCACTAAAATGCAACAAAAAATCCCCAGTTTTTTCACGGTTTACAACCATTTTTCCCAAATGTCCCTTATCCAATTCAGAAAACAGTTAAAAGCCGAAATTTCCTCCCTTCCAACTTAATAAAAATGTTAAAAATAAAAAAATGTCCCTGTTTCAATTCAGCTAAAAGTTAGAGACTCTTACAATTCAGAAAAAATTTTTAAAAAAAAGTCCCCCCTTTGATCTTAACAACAATGTTAAAAGCAAAAAATAAGCCAACCTACAACTCATTCAAAAGGTTTTTGAAAAATTCCCTCTTCTAACTCAATAAAAATTGAAAGTAAAAGCAAAAGCTGCTTGAATAAAAATTTAAGCAGCTAAATTTGTACTGTGTAAGTGAAAATCAGTGGAAAATAATGAAAATAATGAATTGCTATAGTTGATTGCAAACGTTCAACATTCACACGTAGTGTGATACAAGTACATATATGCAAAAAACGATTTTTAAGCAACGAAATATAAACTTTCGAAATTATATATTTAAAATTTGTACGTGTTTAAATATTATTATTCATTCTGTTGTTTACAAATCGTTTTTCACATATAATTATATCAGGTCTGAATCTTGAACGTATCGGACAACAGACAGGGTCTAGACTGGCGGTGGAAGAGAGTATTCTCGTTAGGATCTGGTCAGAAGTTCTAGATAGAGCCCGACTAAAACAGTGTTACAGAACTAGCGAGGCCCTCTCTATTTTTCCCGATCAGAGCCCGATCAGAAATAGGGAAAACTAGTTTGGGCCCTTCTAAATCCCTATCGTAATTTCTACACGGGAATAGGGGTAAAAGAACGTGAATTGGAACGCAAATCGTGAACCGAGGTTGAGGATTAAGTGCATTTAATCCAGGGGGCTAATCGTTTAAATTGTTTGCAGTCTTCAGGTTTGCAGTCTTGTAGGGCTTCAGCTGCTCCGGATTGTTGGGACTCCCATGTTAATTTACACGCAGGTGTACCTACGGGTCTTCAGTCCGCATGCGGATCCTCCTTGCTTGTGCAATAACGCCTCCATAATTCACTCCCAAACCTTATCTTAAAAACTGCAATTTACTTTCACTCTCGAAACAGAAAAAGTATTACAGAAAAAAAAAGTTTTCGTTTAAGCCCAAAAATAGGCTTACGGTCTTTTAAAACAACAAATGAGCTTAAATATAGCTTTAAGACTAAAAACGGGTTGAAATTAAGGTGTAACACAAACAAGACTTTTTTCTGTGCAGTCTTAGATTTCTTACACCTTAAATTAAACCCACTTTCTGTCTTGATATATTTAAAAGCTGAGCTCACGCGCCTCTCGGCCCTTTGGACCCTCTCATCAACGAATGCGAGCTGGCGGGAATTCCACGAACACGGTAAACGGAGGGTCATTAAATGAAGGCTCCAGTGTAATTTATGTATGGAATCTATAATACGTAATCTATATTATAGAAATGCTATTCCATATTGAAATAATTTTTTTTTTAATTTATGTTTTTTCTGGTTTTCTAGTTCCTATTGTAAAGCATCACACTAAATCTGAAGGTGTAAATTTGATCTGCAAAAAAATGATCCATGAATTTAACAGACTTTTGTTTCTTTATATTGATACAGATTTTCGTATCAATTGAATACCGTTGCAGCAAAAACGATACCTTCAGATTTAGTGCGGCTTTAGCACAATTTAAAAAAAGTTGAAGTTGGCTAACTATTTAAAAAAGTCAATTTTGCAAGGGGATAAATGAGGACCTGATTTACATATATTGTAAATCCTGAACTTTTTCTATTTTTCTCCCTACCAGTTATTCATCCGCGAAAATGAACAAAACCTCCAGTGTCAAATTTCAAAACGAAAATTTTCATATTTCCGCATAAAAAATTAAAAAAGGGCTACAACTATGAAAAATCTGATCAAAAATAAAGCTTACAACCACAAAGCGGGCAGTTCGAACACACGTGCATATTTCGCATTTATTTTTAAACACGCGGAAAATTCTCTTTTCATTAATTAGTCTTCATTATTAAAAAAGGTCCATCCTTCATGATAACAAAAATCGACATTTGTATAAAATACAGTAAATTAATATTATGTACTCCTACTGGAAGTGGTTAATACGGCCCTGACTGTTTACGTCGAAGAAATTCTTGGAAGAGTCTCACGGTCATTGCAAGCCATACCCGAGAACGCCGTTAAACGGAGGTTCCAGTGTACTTAGATTTTTTTCTTTTAGATAAAATTTGAAATCAGATGGAGAAATGTGACTAAAGTGACCGTTTCCTTTAAAAAAGTGACTACTAATGACTTTTTCTTTAAAAAGTGACTGAAAAGTGACTTGAAAAAAAAGTGACTAAGTAACTTAAGTGACTGTGTGTCAGCCCAGTGAATAGTGTCAAGAAAATATTAACGGATTTTGAAGTCTCTAATCAAATTTTGTTTACATAGTGTTTAGAGAACCTCAAGTCCTAAAAAGGTGAGTTAAATTGATTTCTTGTTGTGTATTTCTATCACGTGAAGGTCTTGGATTAATGGATTGACGGGCACTCGATGACTTTACTTTTTTATTTTGAATCCTCGGATTTATTTCGTAAATTGATATTACTCACAAGACAAGATTTGTACCTCATATCTATTCATTCAATATGGATGAACGCGTGATTCACGAAATCACGAATGCCACTCTTCCATAATGACATTGGCACTGAATCACATTGTGAAATTTTATACGCTTCATTATTCTTTTCCGCGTCAAAGGAGTCAATTGTAATAATTGCGTAATAATGCTTATATAACAGCTGTCATATAAACTGTTATAAAAATTAGAGACTTTTACAAGGAAAATAATTATATGATTTGAACAATCTAATCTAAGGTTTTCAGATTAGAACTTATTTTCAGTTTTTAAAATCATATTCAAGTTTCGGTGAATTATTAAAAAAAAAAAAAATGAATAAGTGTCATAACATCTCATTCTTAAATTCCAAAATTTGCAACTTACATTATTTTCAAATGAACCAAGTTTGTAATTTAAAATTTCATTTTGACCTTTATTTTCCTACATTTTCAAATTTCGTTAATTTAAAGGTTTTGAAGTGGGGATATTTTTAGTTAATATTTTTAATAAATTGAATTGCTTACAAACTCGAAAAATTTCAATTTTCTATTTCATTGCTAAATTCCAACTTTCATTCCTTTCAAAACTCGCACCTTATTCTATTTGAATTAATTTTACTTAGAATTTTTTTTGACAGCCGTTCACACTCAAATAATGTTTGATTTTCGAAGTTTTAAATTATACAATTTTGAACGATTTTAGTTTATCAGTGATCACAGCGGTTCAGTACTTTAATTATTATAGATAAAAAAAAGGGATTTTTTCCAAAAAAAATGGATTAAAAGGGGATTTCATTTATTATTATAAACTTTTTATATCATACGGGTATCTCATGAATACTGCACAAAAGTGCAATGAATTTGTTTAAATGTTTTTCTCTAAGTGTGTAAAAAAGGAATCATTTTAAAAACACAAAAATGACTACAAAAACCTACTTTTCCTATTTTTGTTGCATTGGACTTTAAAACTTTTTTCTAATGCATTTTTATCAGGTGAAAGCTCTGAGATGTTCGAAACATTTTAAAACCTTATCTAAAAAAACATTACAGTGTAAAAATTTTCTTAAAAATTATTATTCAGAAAAGTAATAATATCATGAAGATGACCATTTTTTTCAAAAACGCAGTTTGCCAACCTAAATGTGAACTGGATTAATAGGTCTCAATAAAAAATTCCAACTATTTTTGGTCCCAAAGTCTACTACATAATATATTTTTGGTTAAGAATTCATCTTTTTTGATTAAAAATTTTATTATTTGCTCAAAAATTAATTTTTTTGGTGAAAATTCATATTTTCAGGTTGAAAGTTCAACTGTTTTGTAGAAAATTTCTTTTTCTCTGGTTTACAACTCTACTGTTATGATGAAAATTAAAGACTTCTTTGATTGAAAATTCAACAATTTCGTTGATTTTTTTTCTTGACTAGAAAATCTTTCTTGGTTGAAAATTCAACTCATTTGTTGAAAATTCGACTTTTTAGTTCAAAATTTCATCTTTATTGGTTAAAAATGCAACTGTTTGGTTGAGAATTTACCATTTTTGGTTGAAACTTCAAGTTCTTGATTGAAAATTTAATTATTTGATTGAAAATTGAAACATTTCGTTGAAATGACATTCATTTTGATTGAAAATTTGTCTTTTTGGTTTGAAAATTCAACAACTTTAGTAGAAAATTCTACTATTTGGTTAAAAATTAATTTTTATTTTGAAAATTCATATTTTCGTGTTAAAAATTCAACTGTTTTGTAGCAAAATTCGTCCTTGTGGCTTCAAAAATTCCACAATTTGGTTGCAATTTTGCTTGTTCCTTGACTGAAAAATCGTTTCTGGTTGAAAATTCATATTTTTGGTTTGAAAATTCATCTCGTTTGAGAGAAATTTGATCTTTTTTGGTTAAAAATAATTCTGTTTTGGGTGAGAATTTAACTTTTCTTTTGAAATTCAACTACTTGGTTGAAAATTTAACTTCTTTTTTAATTCGTTTTTTTGCTTGAAAATTAATTTTTAAACGAAAAATTTCGACTATTTAATTTTCGATTAAAAAAATTAAATATTTGCTTAAAAATTTATGTATTTTGTTGAAAGTTCTTCTTTTTCGATAGAAAATTAATCATTCATCTTTTTTTTTCATCTTTTGGGTTGAAAATTCAGCTATCTGGTTGAAATTTTGGTTTCCTTCTTGACTAAAAAATCTTCCTTGGTTGAAAATTCAATTATTTGGTTAAAAAATGATCCATTTTGTTGAAGATGAAATATTTTTACTTGAAATATTAGGAATTTAAAGCGTTTCAAATTAAATTTATATGCATAATATAGTTAATATAGTACATTAGAAACATTTTAGGCCCTGTTCTAAACAAAATTAGCAAATAAATCGTTTAGTAAATATTTGGAATTAGTATCATCAAAAAGAATATCTTTCAAAGCGTTTTCTTTTCTAATATCTTGAATTTCTGTTTATGATTCTTGAAAAATGTCTCGAAACTTTGTAAAGAAAAGGCGAAAATTGGGTTGAAATTCTCTGTTTTAGGTGTTTCAGGGGATTTTTCAAATTTAAGGGTGAAAAAGAGAAAAGTGAGAAAAGGAGGATTAGATAAAAAAGGGGAGGGACTGTGATTCCTGGTTTGAAATTGAAATTAAACCATTCTAAATGCTTCAGTATATAATTATTTAAATTCAAACACCTTCAATTTCAAACTATATTTACTATTTTTAATACATACTTTCAAATTCAAAATGAGTCATTATGATTTAGATTTGTTCAATATTTTAATTTGAAAATAATTGATATGAAACGTTTTCAATTTAAAATCGACTGACAATTAAGGATTTCATTTGCAAATTATACAAATTTAAACAATTTAGTGTTGAAACCAAACATCTAAAATTATTCAGTTTTCGACGTTTTAAAGCATTCAATTAAATTGTCCGATTTGGAAAGTTTTCAAATAAAAACTGTATAACTATAAGTAACATTTTTTAATTTGAATATACAATTTTCTGAGACAAGAATATCAAAATTTCAAATGGACAAATAAAGTAAAATGAGATTGCAGAAAAAAATCGTGAATCTTTCTTAGATGGATCAAATGCAGCCAATGACATAAAATAGTTATAGTAGCTATTGCTTTTTTTCTTTTCCTTTTTCTTGATCTAATCAGTTACCTGTATACGAGTATAAACGACCTCAAGATCAAAAGATAAATCCTTACTGTTACAGAACAAAAGTGATGCGCTGCCAATTCGCGGAACGACTTTAATAAGCTTTGTCGATACCGTCCTAGATAATATCACAACACTTGGCAATACTCTCTTTTTATTATCTATCATTTAAGCTCTAATTTTCAATATTTCAAATTTTTTCATAAAAATATATTCTTCCAAAACTAAAGAAAAATTGATCAATTACACAGCCCCACAAAAATAGTAGAAGTTGCGACGGACTAAACTAGTCAATTCCTATGGATTTCGAGCCGCAGAATCCGAATCCGTAGTCGGAATTCCACCATCAGGTCTGGTTTTTTTTTCCAACCTCAAAAAACATCTTTTTTCGACATTTTTTACAATTAAAAACATGTTCTAAAAGAACGCGAGTTATATTTGCAATTATGACTGTGAATTCGGATTCAGCGGCAAAAAATGCATAGAAATTGTCTAGTTTGGTCCGCTGGGCCAACCACTTTGTGGGGCGGGAGGGGGCTGAACAGACTTCAAGACCCTAATACCCCGCCGAAAAAAGTAAATGTTCCGGCTGACCAGACTAGTCAATTCTTTTGGTTTTTGTGTCGCTAAACCCAAATCCGCGGCCCGAATTTGAAAATTAGCTTTTGTTTTTTTCTAACCTCAAAAAACTTTTTTTTTACTTTTCGTGATATAAAAGATGTTATAAAAAAAATACGAGCTTGTTTTGCAGTTCTGACCAGCAATGCAGATTCAGAAGTTCAAAATACATAAGAATTGTCTATTTTGGTTCACTGGACTGAAAACTTCGTGGGACGGGGGAGGAGGCTGTACAGAGTTCAAGACCCTACTCCTTTGACAAAAAAAAGTTTCGGCGGACCAGACTAGTTATCTTTTATATTTTTTTAAGCTGCTGCATGCGTGTTCAGGAACAGAATTACCAAATTTGGACGCGTTTCCTTCATAACCTCAAAAAACACACATTGGAAAAGCAGTTTTCTCTACATTAGAGAGCTAGAGAGCTCTTTAACCCAGGGACTTCGCCAAAATAAATCCGTTGCCCACCGTCAGCACGTGGAGGTACCCTGGTTGTAGAAGGACCAAGTAGAAGACATGCTCTGACCACTGTCATTTTTGACATTAGTTATGAGAGGTTTCAACTTCTGAAGCGTCATGTAGAAAAAACTGCTTTTCCAACGTGTGTTTTTTGAGGTTATGAAGGAAACGCGTCCAAATTTGGTAATTCTGTTCCTGAATACGTATACAGCAGCTTCAAAAATATAAGAGATGACTAGTCTGATCCGCCGAAACTTTTTTTTTATCAAAGGAGTAGGGTCTTGAAGTCTGCATAGCCTCCCCCCCCGCCCCGTCCCGCAAAGTTTTCAGACCAGTGAACCAAAATAGACAATTTCTATGTACTATGTTTACAATTCCTATGTGCTGAATCTGCATTCACGGTCAGAATTGCAAAACAAGCTCGTATTTTTTCATGACACGTTTTATATCACAAAAAATCAACAAAAAAGATGTTTTTTGATGTTAGAAAAAAAACGAAAGTTAATTTTCAAATTCCGACCTCGGAATCGGATTCAGCGACACAAAATCCATGAAAATTGACTAGTCTGGTCAGACGGAAAATGCACTTTTTTCGGTGGGGTATTAGGGTCTTGAACTCAGTACAGCCCCCTCCCAACCCGCAAAGTGGTTGGCCCAGCGGACCAAACTAGACAATTTATATACATTTTTTGACGCTGAATCCGAATTCACGGTCATAATTGCAAAACTAACTCGCGTTTTTTATAAAATGTTTTTAATTATGAAGAATGTCGAAAAAAATTTTTTTTTGAGGTTAGAAAAAAAAACAAGACCTGAAAATGAAATTCCAACACCTACTTTTTTTTGTGGTTCTGTGTTCTCGGAAATGATCCCTTTCTTCATTAAAAAATAAATAGGCTCCACTTAATTAAAATTTACTATCAAAATTCAGAACATGCCGAGCATGAAACACCTCATTTAAAGCGAAGTGTTTTATACTGTCTTGTGTGTTGTTTTTTTTAATTAAGTGGATTTAATCAGGAAATTAGGGTCTAGACTTCCAGAGAATAGAATATTTAATTTTGAATATGCCATGTTCACCACGCTTATAAGCCGGACACGAATCGTTACATCGAATCTTTCCTTGGTTCCAGTGTATCGCTTTAAGAAAGATCAGCATATCAGATAAGGAAGCTTCTGCTGCTCGAAGCGGAACACATGAATATCTTGTATTTTTTCCCCCTCCATATTACGCAATGCGCATCCTCGAATTCATGCTAAGTATCTTTCAAACCCTCCTAGCGAGACGAGAATTGCCGTAAAACGCGTTCCTCCGGAAGAGGTTTACGTTTACGTAAAGTACAAAAGAGAATTCCCAAGATGCACTCATCGAAAGAGGATTTCGAATTTTTGCCGACGTTTACAGGTTCCCAGGTTCGGAAATTGATGATTCCTATTTTTCAGGTATTCTTGTTCGAGAAAACCGATGATTTACTGGTGATCATCAAACAAAAAAAATTAGTAAAAGCAGGCGAAAGGCGCCTATTAAGCCTATATTAGCCTAGTAAGTCGTTGATAAAGTCGTTCCAATCTCCCCCCCCCCTTTCCACCCCTACTTCCCCTCATTTTCTCACTCTCTACAATTCCTCTCCCTCCCACCCCTTCTCATCATTACCTCTCAGTGCCCCTCCCCACCTATCATTTACCCTACTTCTCCTCACCTTCTCCCCAACCCTCATTTCCCTCACTACCCCTTTGTTATACGACGGACGGACACCCGATCGAAACAAAAAGGGTTTCTACCCGGGGCTACGAAACTAAAAACATCATGCTTATTGTTCTTAACTAAATGCGAAGGATCATAGTTCAGAAGCCAAGGGTCAAGGTTAATACAGGCTAAAGATTAGAGTTCAAAGGTGAAGAGTCGTAGGTCAGGGGTCAAAGTTGAGATGTCAAACGTCAGAGCCCAAAGATTAGAGTTCAAAGGTGAAGGATCATAGGCCAGTGGTCAATGTTCAGATGTTGAACATCTGAGGTCAAAGGTTATAGGTCAGAGGACAAGGCTTTAGGCCAGAGGACAAAAGTAGGCGATAAAGTGTCATAGGTCAACGCTCAGGGATCGAAGGTCAGAGTTGCCAGTTTCCTAGGTTCAGAAATTGATAATTCCTATTTTTTAGACATTCTTGTTCGAGAAAAACGATGATTTACTGTTTATCATTTTCAAAAAACAACATGTTTATTATTTTTAACTAAAGGTGAGGGATCATTGTTCAGAAGCCAAGGGTCAGGGGTGATAGAGGCCAAGATTAAGATTTTAAAGGTGAAGGGTCGTAGGCTAGGGGTCAATGTTCAGATGTCAAACGCCAGAAGCCAAGGATTGGAGGTCGAAGGTGAAGGGCCATAGGCCAGGGGGATCAAAAATCAGACGTCAAACGTCAAAAGTCAAATATTAGAGTTAAAAGGTGAAGAGTCATAGGCCGGGGGTCGATCATGAGATTCCAAAAGCCAGAGGCCAAATATTAGAGTTCAAAGGTGAAGGGGCACAGGCCAGGGGTCAATGTTCAGATGTCAAACTTCAGAGGTCAAAGGTGAAGGCTATAAGGTCAGAGGACAGAATTTAGAGGCAAAGTGTCATAGGTCGACGGTCAGGGAACGAAGGGCAGAGTTCAGGTCAGTACCTCGGGGTAGCCTACGAAACCCTAAGAATGAGTCTTTTGAAATTCAATTTTTTTGTTCAACTTTTGCTTTTTCAACCTATATTCTACAAAAACCATTAGAAACCTCTTTTTAAACTTTCATAAAAAAATAAGCAGCCCAAATTAATATGAACAAAGAAAATTGGTAAATAATATGCAATATAATGACAAAGTAACGTTGAGCATTAATATACGATAATTTTCATAATTTACAAGTACCACGCCTGACTGGTTCTCCGTCGACTAGATATTCTACTGACCCTCTCGCGGCATGAAATAGAAAGGCTCTGAGAGGACACACCGGAACTCGCATGAACGCATGAGTACATAAACCTGCCTACACGTATCGCGATATTACACGTGACCCAGAATCGAACCGGGACGGACACTACATAATCCGTAACTTTTGTATGACTTCGTCATAGTCGTGACTGTGATTCCTGTGATTCAGGTATTAAGAATTAAGATCGCAGCGTAATTCCACCCGCACCTAATACGTACACACTACACATAAATACACAATGCACGCTTATTATTAAATGTAAGTGCAAACTACATCAAGACATAACAATGCATCTGAGCTGCCACAAGTGTGAGAAAAACCTTCAAGCAACTCAGGATTAAGTAAACAGGAATGGTATTAGGAATCAGAAATGAAGGCATTTATAATAATTGTAAGCTGCATGACGAAGAAAAGAGAGATAACTTTTGTGAAGAGTTTTAAAATGAGAATACTTCTTCAAGAAACGAGAACGAGAACATTTAAAATTTAAAACAATATTCCCTTTAAGTATTTATAAGATTTTTTTCATAGCCTAATTACAAAACAGCTCGCGTTTTCTCAGAACGATTTAGAATTCTTCAAAATATGGTATTCCGGAATTTTCTGGAATAATCTAAAGTTCTGGAATTTTGTAGAATATAATGTTATATATGCTTTCTTTAGGTATATACATATTCTAAAATATTCTGAAACGTTTTATTTTTCTAGATTATTCTGTAATTGTGGAATGTTCTGGAATTTTATAAGGATCAGTGGCCAACAACTTACATTAACTCTCAAAGAAATTCTGGAATTTATTAGAATATTCTGTAATATTTTTTATTATGTTCTAGAATGTTCTGAAATGTCATATACATAGGTTATTCTGCAATTCGGGAATATTTCTGACTTGTTCTCGAATGTTCTAGATCTAGATTATTCTGTAATTTTGTATTTTTCAACAATATTGAATATAATCCCCAATGCTCTGATCCTGTTAAGAAAAGCTTTCATCCTCTCATCAGAAGCTATCATACTCTCATGAGAAGCTCTCACCTCTTATGAGAAGCTTTCATCCGCGCATGAGCAGCTCTGATCCTCGTATGAGATGCTCTGATCGCTCTCATCTTCGTATGAGCAGTTCTAATCGGTCTCATCCTCTTACGAAAAGCTCTCATCCTCTTACAAGAAGCTCTCATCCTCGTATGAGAAGCTCTGTTGATCGTCGTATCAAAAGCTTTCATCCTCTTTTGAAAAACTTTTATCCTCTTAAGAGAAGCTCTTATCGATGCACTCATCCTCGTATGATAAGCTCTCATCCTCGAATGAGACGCACTCATCCTCTTATAAGAAGCTCTCATCGCTCATACCTCCTATGGGAATCTCTCATCCTTTTATCAGAAGTTTTCATACCTCTCATTCTCGTATGAGAAAAGAAGCTCCCATCCTCGTACGGAAGAAGAATCTCTCATCCTCGCATGAGAAGCTCTCATACTCGTATGAAAAGCTCTCATCCTCGTATGAGAAGATCTTATCCTCTTATGAGAAGCTCTTATCCTCTTATGAGAAGCTTTTATCCTCTTATGAGAAGCTCTTATCCTTATATGGGAAGCTTCAATCCTCGTATGAGAAGCTTTCATCCCCGTATGAGAATGTCTCATCGCTCTCATCCTCGTATGAGGCGCACTCATTCTCTTTTGAGAAGCTCTCATCGTTCTCATCTTCCTATGAGAAGCTCTCATCCTCGTATGAGAGAAGAAGCTCCCATCCTCGTATGGGAGAAGAATCTCTCATCCTGTAATCAGAATCTCTCATCCTATAATCAGAATCACTCATCTCGTATGAGAAGCTCTCATACTCGTATGAGATGCTCTCATCGTCGTATGAAAAACGCTCGACCTCTCATGAGAAGCTCTCATCCTCTTATGAGAAGCTCTCATCCTCTTATCAGAAGCTCTTGTCCTCTTATAAGAAGCTCTCGTATGAGACGCACTCATCATCTTATGAGGGAAGAAGCTCCCATCCTCGTGTGGGAGAAGAATCTCTCATCCTATTATCAAAATCTCACATCCTCGTATGAGAAGCTCTCATATTCGTATGGGAAGCTCTCATCCTCTTATGAGAAGCTCTCATCGTCGCATGAAAAACTCTCGACCTCTTATGAGAAGCTCTCATCCTCTTTTGAGAAGCTCTTATGCTCTTATGAGAGACTCTTATCCTCGTATGAGAAGCTTTCTCCCTCATATGAAATGCTTTCATCCTCGTATGCGAAGCTCTAATCGCTCTCATCCTCTTATGAGAAGCTCTAATCGCTCTCATCCTCCAATGAAAAGCTCTCATCCTCTAATGAAAAGCTCTCATCCTCTGATGAGAAGCTCTCATCCTCTTATAAGAAGCTCATCGTCATATGAAAAACTTTCGACCTCTTATGAGAAGCTCTTATGCTCTTATAAGAGACTCTTATCCTCGTATGAGAAGCTTTCTCTCTCGTATGCGAAGCTCACATCCTCGTATGCGAAACTCCGATCGCTCTCATCCGCTTATGAGGAGAATCGTATGTTATCCTCGTATGGGAGAAGGGGCTCTTATCCTCTTATCTTAAGAAGCTCTTACCGTCTTATGAGAAGCTCGCATCCTCCTATAAAAAGTTCTCATTCTTTTATGAGAAGCTCTCATCCTTGTATGAGCTCTAATCCTCGTAGAAGAAGGAGGACCCATCCTCTTATGAGAAGCTCTCATAGCTCTCATCCCCTTATAAGAATCTCTCATCGCTCTTTACCTCCTATGAGAAGCACACATCCTCGTATGAGAGAAAAAGCTCTCACCCTCGTATGGAAGAAGAAGCTCTCATCGCTCTCATCCACTTATCAGAAGCTCCCATCCTCTTATGAGATACTCTTATCCTCTTATGAGAAGCTTTCATCCTTTTATGAGAAGCTCTCATCCTCGTATGAGAAGCTCTCATAGCTCTCATCCCTCTATAAGTTCTCATCGCTCTCAACCTCCTATGGGAAGCTCACATCCTTGTATGAGAGAAGAGATCTCATCCTCGTATAAGAGAAGCTTTTATCCTCGTATGGGAGAAGCTCTCATCCTTTCATCAGAAGCTCTCATCCTTTTATGAGTGGTTCTCGTCTCTCTCATCCTCTTATGAAAAGCTCTGATCGCTTTTATCCTCTTATTAGAAGCTTTCATCCTCCAAAAAAATAAAAGTTAAAATGTGCTGCAGATAAATTTTTTGAACGGTTAAAAACTGAACGGATTTCAGCACAAGTTTCACCGATGTTAGTCCTAGTAGTAGAATCGCTTACAAGACACAAAACATTGTTCTTGCTTATAAATCTCCTCTGAAATAGATTAGACTATTCTAAGCGAACTAAAACTTATTTTACACCACGTAGCGAAAAGCAACTGACAGTTGGGAATTGCCATTTTGATCCCGTTTAATGAACTCAATCGACAGTAGATAGCGCTGGCGTCGTAACTCTTGCTACTTTTCGAATAAAAATGAGACATTATGAAGCGAAAGATTATCACAAGCTTAATTTTTGTTGCAGCGAATCTTTCATCTGGAATCGATGTAAACTTTATCGTTTGTTTTTTCTCTGCTCTTATGAGAAGATCTCATCGCTCTGATCCTCTTATCAGAAGCTCTCATCCTCTCATCAGAAGCTCTCATTCCATTATCAGAAGCTTTCATCCTCATAAGAGGGGCTATGCACTCATAAATCTGTCAATGAGATTGCTAGAGATGGCGGGGACTGCGAGGACGGCACGAAAGACTGCGTAAGATTCCAAAGGAT
>JAUMHM010000005.1:2881357-2892082 GCA_032362435.1 Melikaiella ostensackeni
GCGGTAGCATAAAGTAAAATAAGAGCAGATCAGGCAAAAGTAAGCATGAAAGAAATAAAGAGAAGAAACAATCAGGAATCAAGAAAGAAAAGAAGAAAGTCCTTGCGATCTTTCTTCTTTCACCCAAAGAGCAAGCAAGAGAATAACGGCATTTCGAGCCCCCGTTCATCGCTAACATCCACAAAAGCATCTGAATACGTATTCGTATGGTATCCCATATTTCCTAAGGCTCTGTCCTTTACCAACTTTACTTCCAAACTTGGGCTCTCCTTCACTCTCCTTTCCTGCCTCTCATTTTTCTCATTCCTTTCATCGATACCTCTCTCTCTCTCTTCCCTACTTCTTTTCTGAATGCAGGTATAATGGAGAATGACTATAGGCTTTAAAAATTCAAAAAGAGTCCGGAATTTTACTAAAAATATATATGAAATCTTCTTGTTTGAACAAATAAAATGAAACTGAAGATTGCAACGTTTATGTGAAACGAAAAATAAAAAATTTTCTTACATAAAAACTAAAGCATGAATTTTGTAGTGCTGGATGCCAAGTAATTGTAATTATAGTTTGATCCCCCTTGCTGTCGTGGAAAGCTGATATTTTTAGAATATTTATTTCGATTTTTGAGATTTAGGGGTTGTAAGCGACTGCTTTTTGAGAATGACATTTTTTTTCAATCATTCACGATCAAAATCTATAAAATTCAGGCCTCTGATTTTAGGTAAGAAACTTATAACACATTTTAGATTTTTCCCTTCGATTTTTGAAACTTAGGAGTTGAAAACGACTGCTTTCTTCGGCAGCTAGAAGGGTGGAAATTTTTTTTTACTATTATTTGGCATCCAGAGCTACAAAATTAATGCTTTAGATTCTAGGTAAGGACATTTTTTATTGTTGATTACACATAAACGTTGTAAACTTCAGTTTCATCAAATAAAATGTATCGTTAATGTCCTTGATCCCTCTCAAATGTTTGCAAAAATGATCGATTAATCTAAAAAAAAACATCGTTTCTATAATTCAAAAAATTTTCATGATGATAAAAACATGAATTAAAGAGCGCAAGAGTATAAACTCGGGCTTCATACCCGTTTAAACAAATCAAATGTATTGTCAAAGTCCTTGCTCCCACTCAAAAGTTTACAAAAATTACTGTTACCTCGAAAATCAACAAAACATCGTTTTTTATAAAATAAACAAATTTCCGTGAGGTAGCAGGAGTGGCCGCCGGTCGCCGACAAGTTTTAGCCTCATCTATTTTTTGCAGGTTTGAGTGGCCCCCCTGATCATTCATCTTCTTGACTATATACTATATTAATTTTCAGAAACGAACGATTAGCTACGCACAAACACGTTTTTCTTGATCATAATGACAAATTTTGATTATAGAAATAACCATTTTTTGAAGGGTGGTAAAATTTAAAAAAGTTTTGTTTAATGACATTCACATCCGGCCACTCGTTAACTCATCTGCAACCAGTGAACTCATTTCCTTCGCGTTGTCCTATACTCGCGAATATACTGTTACAGCGCAGCATGTGGCTAACTGTAAAGTACCTACGTTCACTGAAACTAAACTTATCGCTCTGGAACGAACGTCACCTGGCTCACGAGACCCCATATTCCTCTAATAATCCTTAATCAAATGCTCCCTACTCCTTTTCATCATTACTCATTCGATTTTAATTATAAGAATATATCTTTCATTTTAACATTTATTATAGTCTTGCAGAAGAAAAGCCGTGAAGAAATATTTATTTATTGTTCAGAGTTAAGATAAAAAGAATTAATGATAATAAAGAACGACTTTCTATGTATCCTTAAGAAACGTGGCCATGACAAGGTTCTATCTTGGAGAAGTATATTGAAAGGTTCTATTTTCAAAAGTGCAAATTCAAAGGTTCTATCTCGGGTGGCAAAATACCGAAACTTTAGAATCCCATAAGTATTGCACATCCCGAGTTGGAACCTTTCAATACGCATGTTTCAAGATAGAACCTTGTCATTTGGACACGTCAAGATTTAAGACGTGAAGAATGAAATGTTAAAATACTAAATTTAGCAGGAAACATACTAATATTTTCAAAATGATATATTCAGATTTATTGAAATCCCAGCAGTTTTTACACTCACTTCCTTACTAACTACAAAATTTGATTGCAACTGCGTTGAATTTACTCATTGATGAGTTAAACAAATCAAACGATTCAGAATGAGTTTTGTACAGATCATTCATAATCCTACACATAGCCTGCGCTAGAGGGTTGTAAATATTACCTGTAACTTCATTAACTTCTTAATATAACTTCTGTACGTCCGATCTATCACCACCCTAAAAAACTGACTTGGTAATCTTTTTATTGTGTTTTTTACAAGCGTAGACGAAATAATAATATCCAAAAATGATATCCAAAGTTTATATAAAGGTAAATAGCCAAAGGTGTTAAAGAGCTAATTTCGCCTTCTGTTCTCTCCAACATCAGTCGTAACCCCGTTTCCCATCGCAGCAGTAAACTTTTTCTTGATAGGTTGTAATATACGACAAACACGACGTTAGTTCTCACCATGAGGAAACATCGGCTGCATTGCCGTTGCGAGCGATTTGTTATTTACAGCCCTTCCTCCGAGTTCTCGTTAAACTTGCTCTGACTAGCTCACTACACTTGTACTTGTATAATGTATACCGATAGTACCTGAGAGAGGATAATAAACAGGATATACTTTTCTTCCCTGATTTCAATCTCGAAGGGTAATTACAAACTGAAAAAGAACTGATGTATGTTATTTACTTGAGGATCTTCAAAAGTACCAACTACGTAAAGTTCTAAGAACCATGTTTGACAATCATGATCTTTCAGTATCTGTATACCCAGATAACCCATCTCATAATCTTCTTTTTTTCAGCCAAAGAAATTTCAACCCTGATCTACAAACTAGATTCCCAAAATCAGTCAGATAACTGATAGAAGAATATCAATCGGAAACTCTGAACCATTGACCACCCGTACAGACCAACAAACTAAATCCAGATCCACCATGGACTCTAGAAATTCCAAAAGTTGACCTTAACCTGTCAGAAATAAAGAAAAATAATACTCCAGAAAATCAACGGATTCAGCTCTACAAGGAAATAGAAGAAAAATACAAAGACTGCAAGCATATCTTCACCGACGGATCAAAAACGTAAACAGGAGCAGGTTGTTCAATTTATTCGGCCTCTTCGGCCTTGTCAAACAATACAGCGTCTTTTCGACTGAAATGTTCGCACTAACGAAAGAATATTAACTATGCAAAAAGTCAACTAATAATAATTTCGTAATTTTCAGCGACTCTCTAAGCAGTTTTCAAGCCATTTGAAAAAGGAACTCATACGACAGCAGGATCCAACTTACATATTCAAAAAACTTACAATGGTTGTCCAAAATCTGACAAGAAAATTACATCAATCTGGATCCCTTCTCACCAAACCATCAGAGGAAATGAACAAGCAGACTTGCAAGTTAAATTCGCTATATCTCTACCAAATGAAAAAGAAAACTCCAAACTACCGTTACCTGACGCAAAAAACGTTATTGAACAAGATGTCTCACAGCATTGCAACATATGTACCTTCAGGAAATAAAGAAAATGACGACTTTCCTATTTCCAAAACTAACTTGAACCACCCTACATGGAAAACCCTCAACCGAAGAGATCAAGATGCCCTCATCAAACCCCGAATCGGCCACACCAAGATCCCTCATAAGCATTGCATCGAGAAGACGGAACCCTCAAATTGTGATCAGTGTAACGTTCCAATCAGTGTTAAACACCTTATTATTGAGTGTATTAAGTTCAGTGATATCAGAATCAGATTGAGCCTGTTAACACAGCAGCAATTTTTGCTACGTTAGCAGAAACTGCCACGCTTGGCAACCAATCAGTAGCGTCGGTTATAAATAGAACGCTTCTGACTGGCGACCGAGCGTAGCAGTTTCTGCTACCGTGGCAAAAATTGTCACGGTGTAAACAAGCTCATTAAAAGTGGCTAATTCACTCCAAGAAATCCTTGGACACCCTACGCAAGTTGAAAAAAAATTGAGTATCCCAAAGGAACAAACTTGTTCTCCTAAAATAGTAAATCAAACAGTTATTGAACCTATTAGTCAAACATTACACCTAATAATTTCTTACATTTTCTTTCGATAGTGCAATAAGCAATTTAATTTCTTTTAACCAAATCAATTTTCTATTAAATGAATAGGACTTATCTTTCGTCGCTAATGACCTAGATGTAGACGCGACATTAATTAAGCCTAAAAAAAATCATGATCTTTCATAGGGCAAAATTAAGGACTCCTTTAGGGCTAATTCAATGTCACAACGCCCAATTTAGAGCTCCTTATTTTGAGGAATAAATTTTCTACCTAAAATCCAAAGAATCTATGGTATGTTCTGAATGAAAAAATAAATTCCCAAGAAGCTGTAGCCATTTAATAGGACACCATTGAAAAATTCAAGTTTTCATCTGACCCCGAACATTAAAAGTTTGTCTTTTTTTTATCTGGAAGCCAAAGAAACTCTGTCCCAAATGAAAAAATAAATTCCAAAGAAAATGCAGCCATTTATAGGCCGCCATCGATAAATTCTAATTTTCACCTGATCCCGAACATCAAACTGTTCTAAACAATTCCCAGTTGCTCCTAAAAGACGTCGGAAATTTTGGTTTCTTCAGGAAAGTTACTATCTGGTAGCCAAAAAATTCTCTTCCAAATGAAAAAATTAATTCCAAGGAAGTTGTAGCCATTTATAGGCCACCATCGGAAAATACGTATTTTCACTTTCGAACCTGCAGATCAATAATTCGAAATAAAATTATTTTAAAAATATACAGTTTTTGCTCAAACTATTACCATACTTCCAATTTTCACATTATTTTAATAGAAAAATTTTAACATCCCTTAAAGATTCAAACAAGGAAATCGACATTTCCTAACGAACAAAAACACGAGAGATTTTTTGATTATACCCATGGGGTCAGAAATAAATTCACAATAAACGTGAGAAACAAAGCCTAGCAGGGAAAGTTGTTGAATTCGTCTCAAGGGTTGTTTTAACAGCCTTTAAAGATTTAAGCAAGGAAGTCAACATTTCCTAAAAAGCAAAATCACTGGAGATTTTTTATTGTACTATTGAGGTCAGAAATCAAATTGCAATAAATGTGAGAAACATATCCTAGCAGGGAAAGTCGTTGAATTTTTTTAAGGGCTGTTTTAATATCTTTTAAAGATTCAAGCAAAGAAATCGATATTTCCTATCAACCAAAATCACGGAAATTTGTTTGATTATACTATTGGGGCCAGAAATTAATTCAAATAAACATAAGAAACATATCCTAGCAGTGAAAGTCGTTGAATTTACTTGAGGGGTTGTTTTAACAGCCCTTAAGGTTTACGCAAGGAAATTAACATTTCCTAGCCACCAAAATCACGGGAGAATCAAAAAATCTTAAAATAAATTCAACGACTTTTCATGGCAGAATATGTTTTTTTTTGTTTACTATGAATTGTTTTCCGACCCCAATATCTTTAAGGGATATTAAAACAACACTTAAAATGAATTCAACGACTTTTCATGGTAGGATATGTTTCTCTTGTTTATTGTACTCGTAAATTAGTTTTCGGCCCCAATAGTATGATCGAAAAATTTTCCGTGATTTTGGTTGTTAGGAAATATCGATTTCTTTGCTTGAATCATTGAGGGATGTTAAAACAACTCTTGACAAAAAAATTGACGACATTCCCTGCTAGGATATGTTTTTCACATTTATTGTAAAATGATTTCCGATCCCAATAGTATAATCAAAAAATCTTTCGTGATTTCTGTTGTTAGGGAATATCGATTTCCTCATTTAAATATTTAGGGGATGTTTATACAACCCCCAAACTTTTGTTTCAGCAGGTTTCAATAATAGACGCATATTTCTATTAAAATACATGTAAAAATTGGAAATTTGGTAATTGTTGCTTTAAAAAGACAACCCCATTTACTCCATACTCTTTCAGGACTTCCTAAAGTTTAGACCTATTCACCTTATTAAAAGCTTTTTTCGGATCCAGATCAACAAAGGCACAGAAAACTTTTTTGTTTACTCTTAAACTTTTTTCGATGATCTGTCTCAGGCTAAATATCTAAACCGCACATGATCTCCCTGGTGAAAATTCACATTGGACTTCCCAGATCCTGTCCTTAGTTATTCCCATGACCTTCCCAATGAGTATTTTGGTGAATATTTTGTCCGTGGTACTTAGTAGATTAATCGTTCTCTATTAGTACCGTCACCTTTATCACCCTTTCCCTTGTAGAGTGGGATGATAATCACATTTACCCAAGCATTTGGAACTTCACTGTTCACAGCACATATATTCATAAATTCACTCAGCCACATAAACAAATATCCGCCACCGCTCTTAAGCATTTCAGCGATGATACCATCCACACCAGCAGCCTTACCATTCTTTAGTTTTTTAATCATGGATATAATATCTTCGATATTGATTCTTCTTCCGCTCAAAATTTAACAATTCTAAACTATTCAGACTTTCAATTTGAAACTGTCTAATTTTTTGAGCCAAAGTCTTATCTTGTGATCTTTTAAAATTGGCAACGGAATTTTCAAAGATAAGAGATACAGAAAGTATATCAAAGATACTTTTCTTTGGGTGCCCACGTTGAATCTACGTCTAAAGATTTACGCCCTTTGGTCCTTTGGAGCATCCCCTTATCCTTCACATTCGTGCATTGTTTACGCGTGAATAGTCCGTGTACAAAGGATGCAATATGAGCGCATTCCTGAGGCGCGAAGCGCACCCGACATCTGAAGTGCTGAGGGTGCATATTTTAATCCAGAGGTGAAAACTACGAAGTCTCAAAACCTTTCAAGACAATGTTACTTTATTCTCAAGAGAAAATGGACTTCAATATAGTTAAATATTTCGTAAATCTTAAAAATCAAAACTCTGAACCACAATCTCAACTTTTTATAAATCTTGCATTTATTTGTCTTCAGTCTCTGGAAGAATGTTTGAATTTAGCTGCGATTTCTTTCTGAGAATTGAAATGGTTTTGAAATTTATTTTAAGCTTCACTTGCGTATGATTTCAATTTTAAATTCAGAGGCATCGTTTTATTCAATATTTATCCGAAACGCGATTGTTGGTTTAGCATAAACGATTTTTCAGCCAGTTACCCAGATAAATAATTAAAAAAACGACGCGAGTGAGAAAGGGGAAAAGACGAATCATTCTTTTTGCAGCTTCTTGTGTCCATCAGATCAGCTTTTTCTTGGAATCGATCCGCAAATTCCACGTTGTCTGACTCATCTTCTGACTCAGAGTGCGAATCCGAGTCCGAATAACTATACATCTTAAAGAAAGGATCATAGATACAGAGTATGGTATCCTTTCGTAAAAACATTTTCGAAAAATTTCGCGAAAATAGGAGCTTTTTAGAAATCTTTTACGAAAATATATTTCGCTTAAAGGTTAATTAATAACAATTAAAATCTGGATGAAAACTGATTGAATAACCTAGCTTAACCATTCTACGAGTTTTGCAACATTTTTAGAATACTATATGTAATATTGTTATTCTTACGTAGCCTAGGGTGCGGTAATTAAATTCAGCTTCGGGAAACACTTACCTGAAACAAATAAGAAAACAGTTGATTAATTAATGATATACTGAGTCAAAAAGAAGATAATTAGATAATTATAATTTTCAAATAAAAACAATGATTCTACGTGACTGCAAGAAAAAATGATTGTCTAATTCTACTTCGAAATTCGAAACAGCATTTAAAATTGAACGGCTATCAACTGCATGGGATTGGAAAAGATTGCATATATGCGACTGAAAAATACTGCATGAGATTGCAAAAGATTCCATAGATTATAGGAAGTTTATTATAGAAAATCATTATATAGAAAACGATCTTAGGATAATCAGCATTGGAATAAATAATACAAAAATATTGGAGGATTTAATGTAAAAAGAGAAACTACAAAGGACCAGTTTTTTTAGACCACTCATAATCTCATATGGATAAACAAAAATAGCGATTCTGCAAAAATAAACTTTACACAGCAAAAATCTGTGAAATCCCTTGATATCTTTGTAAATATTTTTAAATCCATTAAAATCATTGAAATATGTTAAAATCAATAGAAATCTCTTGAAATCTTTTAACCCCTTTTGTATTCCTTTGAAATCTTTTAACCCCTTTTGTATTCCTTTGAAATCTTTGAAATCTGCAGAAATCATTTAAAACCCATTGAAAATAAGATAAATTCAATTTATTCCCTAAAGTTAAAATCCTTTAAAATAAAATTCAATTTATTCCCTTAAGTTCTCTAGAAATTCGTTAAAATTCCTGAAACTCCTGCGACTATAAATTAAATTAAACTTATTTATTAAAGTTCTAAAAAAAACTTTAAAATCCCTTATAATCCTTGAAGATTCAATAAAATTCTTTAAATCTTGTGAAATTTCTTGAAATACCTTAAAATTCTTTGAAACCTTTGCTTTAAAATCGCTAGGAAATTTTTTATTTCATCCTCTAGAATTTAGTTCTCTATAAAGCCCTTGAAATCTTTGGAGATTCTACCAAAATTTTTGAAATCCCTTGAAATTTTTTTAATCTCTTGAAATTCTTTGGAATCTTTTAAAATAACTTCAAATCTTGAAAATCCTTAGAAAATTTTTCAATTCCTCCATTTCTCTTGAAACTGTATAAATTATTTGAGATACAATTTCATTTATTTCCTTAATTATATAGAAGTTCGTTAAAATTAGTTCAAATTCCTTGAAATCTTTCGAACTCGTAAAAATCCATGAAAATAAGTAGAGATCATTTAAAATCACTTGAATATAACTTAAATTAAACTTACTCATTACACATTACTCATTCAATAAAATCCTTTTAAATCTAGTGAAATTCTTTGAGATATCTTAAAATACCTGAAATCTTCGGAATCGCTAAGAATCCCTTAAAATTCTTTGGAAACCCTTCAAATCTCCGGAAATGTTTGGAAATCTTTGAAATCCTCTCAAATCCCTTAAAATGTTTCGAAATCTTAGGAAATTCGTTGAAATCCGTGAAATCCTGTTCATTCCCTTGTAATAATCTGAAATCCCGCGTTAAGTTAATAAATGAATCATTCGTTTGTAGTTTCTCTATTTTTTGCCATTAATTCTTTCAATATTTTTAAATTATGTATATATTTTTGTACCAATTTTCTTGTAATGATTTTTTTAGAATCGCGAAAAAATGATAAATTCATTATTGGAAAATCATTATAAATCTACACTGAATACCCTATAATATTTTTTTTCAGAATAGAACATTCAAAATTAAACTATCTTATATTGAATGTCATTGGAATTGAAATTTTTAGACAGAAGCCTCTTTAAATTGCATAGTTTCAAAATGTGATAAATCAAATTGCAAAATTTGGATTTATAGCATTCAAAATTAAATAATATTAAATTTGAATATTTAAAATGCTTCATGCATTAAAAATTTGTTTATTTACTCGCAAAAGTTGAATGAGATTTTTTTTCAATTTTTTTTGTATTTTCATAGAGAAAAACATTTCATTAAAAAAAAATACTATTATCAACTCGAAAGGGATTTGGCCGTTAAATTTTTCGGAGAAAATTGATAAAAAACTTGAAAAGATTTCTTTTTAAATTGTACATTTTTTTAATTATAAGTTTTGGGAGTTTGTAATTTATCTAAAATAATATTATTTTCTTTCAAAAGGAGAGTTTGGAGTATCCAAAATTTAACGATTACAACAAAAATCGCCCAAAGCGTATTTTTGAAATTTAATTTGGAAAATTGTCGATAAAATAATTCATCAAATTAAGAAAAAACTAATTGGAGCCTTAGGATTAGGTTACCGTGATAAATTGCACACAAGTATATTATTAATAAGAATTTGAAATCCGCATTACTAGTAAACAAAGCAGCAATAATAAACGTTAAAACGCGGTAACTCATCGAAAATAATTTTTTTTCCTTCCATTTTTATGGATCGTAAGAAGTGTAAATCGAGATGTAAATTGAAAACAAATTGGTGAGACGAATGTACGGTTTTTGCGAGTCCAGCATGAAATCTCCCGTTATCAAGAATTATTTCTAATAGAATGCTATTTAGCCTCAATTATCATAACTACATATTATGTTTTCTCATAACAAAATATTCGATTTCGGATCCATTAAACTGTTTTCCACGTATATTATTTATACAAAACGACTTGCGTTGGTATAGACTTCCGTAATTATCCTGCCAGACTTACAGGCGATCAGTCAATACAAAAGGGCTCGTGCGCTCGTCCCCGCTGATCTCCAGAGGTCAATCACCACATCCGGCTTTAATTAATATTGCTCGCGGTCTTTATAAGAACCCATATCCTGCCTTTAAGTCCAGACAATGGAGACCCACGACAATTGATTTTCGTTTATCAAATCCAAAGAGACAAAAAATTCTTTTATAGATTGATTTAGAACCAATCTATTCGGATTATTCCATTTTTCAAAATAGAAAAAGATAATAATCCAAAACAATAATACATTTCTAAAAAATTGCTAGCTTCCTCAAAATTTTTTTTGGGGATTTAAACATGCTATGCGACACTGTCGGCCCCTACGCGAACTAACCAATATGGCCGTGGATGACATATTAA
>JAUMHM010000005.1:2908901-2922040 GCA_032362435.1 Melikaiella ostensackeni
TCCATGAAAATGACACCGGCTCCCAGTAGAACCGCGGTAAATCACACCCATGGCCACGCCTCACAACCGTGATATATTATTATATATATTTTTTAATATTGAATTCAAATGTTAAATACAACTATTTGGTTAAAAATTGATTTAATTTGTAGAAAATTCATCTACTTGATTGAAATTGGAACTACTTTGTAAATAATTCATTCTTTTGGTAGAAGATTTATCATTTGAGTTGAAAATTCATCTTTTTGGTTAAAAATTTATCTTTTTAGTTGAAAATTCAACTATTTGGTTGAAAATCTACGTATTTTGTTGAAAGTTCGTCTTTGTGGTCTGAAAATTTATTTCTTTTAGTAGAAATTTCATCTTTTTTGGTTAAAAATGCAACTGTTTCTTTGTTGAATAATCGTTTCTGGCTTATGATTCAACTATAGTCTACTATAACATAGTTTTACTATAGTTTATAAAGCCATCAGTAAAAATTTCGTTCATTTGAACGTTCAAAACTTCAAGCACATTGTATTTTGTAGAAAATTCATATTTTCGGGTTGAAAAATCATTCATTTCTTTTAGTAGAAATTTCATCTTTTTTTTGGTTGAAATAGTGAAAATGATAAAAAGAAGTTTGACTTAAATCAGTATAAGTCCAATACTATAAAAGCTACTTTTACAAACAAAAAATCCTTTTACTCAGTTTTATATTACAATTAAAAAAAAAAAATTTAGCATGCTCGAACAAATTCTCTGTCTTGAAAAAAATTCCTGAAATTTCCAGGCTTTTCCAAGTATGTACAAATTCTCTGAGAGTTCCAGGTTTTCCAGGTGAGTAGTTACCCTGGATTCTCCAATTTCCAAGTAGTTTTCTGCGACTCGTAATGGCTGCGCAGAAGCCTTATATGAATTAAATGGTTGCGCAGTAACGATCTACATAATCTAAAAGCTTTAATTTTTACCATATTATATATCCAATTTTCTTCTCTAATTTAAATATTCGTTCACTAGTTATAACGATGATTCACCACGTTTTCAATTCAGAAACTGTCCCAAGCTCGTTAACTTTATTGTTCAACCCACACGCCACTTGACCAAAATCTAGATCCTAATTGTTATCTTTGTTTGTGGCAAAGACATTAGGAGTGGTTTTACGACACTTGATGCTCAGCGAGCTCAATCTGTCGGTTTCAAGGCCGCAGGTAACAATATTTAACGAGTAATTAATACGCTCAGCTAAAAGCGTGGGACGATATTATGAAAACTCTCACGTGGGTTTATGGGAGGTGAGAATGTCAGATCTTCCATCTAAGAATCTCTCTCTAAAATCTGTCTAAGTAATTTTATAAGAAAAAACAAAACCATGCGCCAAACTGTTTTAGGCCCACGCTTCCATATAGAGATTTTACGATCTTACTTTATAGTGAGTCCTGTCAAAGAGACGAATTGAGGTTAACGATTTTAATTCGGATTCATTAATTTTGATGATTATCTCGTGATGGAATAATATTAATTTTAGTATTCCATGTGCAAAAGTGCTGCAGCCATTAGCTTGGAATTTCGAGATTAGATTATGTCAGAAGTGTCTTTATTCGCTTACGAAGTTGTATTACGAAATCTATTGCATAAAAAATTAGGAAATATTCACGTTCTCTTTTATTTTACCAATATTCTTTGATTTTGTTTATCTGATGTATTTTGTGTTTAAAAACATATTTAACAAAAATTTACCGTATTAGATGTTTGTTTTCTAAAAAGATGTGCTTCTAAGCTTTTATTTATTTATTTACTATCCTTAGTCATTCATGTACGACATGCTGCTCAAATGGCTATGTGAACAGTTTTATCGGCTTTGCAAGAATGACTCACTTCCAATTGCAAAATTGCCATGAAAAAAAAAGTTAGTCAATTTAGCATACCTCAATTTATTGTTTTACATTTGAATTTAAAAACTCTATCATTACTAACTGCAATTATGTAATAAATAATGCAATTGTTAAAGATAAAAAATTCATACTGCCTATAATTATTCATATCAAATAAGAAAATACCATGGAAAATATTTACTGAATTTAAATCTTACACTTTTCAAATTATTCAAACAAGATAATCAAAGCAGTAAAAGAAACGACAGTGAAACCCGTTATACAATATTTTTGCAAGCGTTATCGACTTATGAAAATTCCCACGAGTATCTCTATCCCATTCACATTCTTGCATAGATGAAAAATCCTACATATTAAAAAAAAAGAACCACGAATTCTCAAAACATGAAATTAAAATTCGAAGTCTTTCTTCATTTTCAGATATTTTGATCTGTTATTATTATTTTGAAAAATCCACTGTTTAAGCCGAAGATTTTCAAGACCTTTTTGAAATATGAAATTGACTGGATTACGCCAATGTACAGGGGAACTTGCAAAAGCAAACCAAGTACATTTCACGTGTCTATCCTAACATTGCGCTAATGCACATCTGCGAATCGTCTCTGGGACGCTTTTTCTTTTCTACGCCACAGCTAGGAGAAGATCATAGGAAAGACGAAGAGTCAAGTAAATCAACCAAGTTGGCGAAAAGGTCACCTTCTCTGTATGCATCATGCCTCAGTACATTCTGTCTTTAATCTGCTATTAAAGGGGTCGACAAAACTTAAAAGTTCAGGAACCTAGTACACGATAAAGATCGAGGGCCCTACTTTGGAGTCATCGTGCGTATCCGCTCTAGATTGCGTAAGTGGACGGGTTGTGCTTGTTTTCGCGATTTCGCATCTCACGCTCCTATGGTCTTTTTTCCGCCTAGTCTCAGATTTCAAGGCCAGATTTCGACTTCGGGCTGACTCTTTGTGCGGTTATAAAAACACTACCCTTCCTTTTCCCTGACAAAAAATGTTTCAAATTAGAGTCATTAGAAGAAAGTTTGAAATATTCGTATTAGTAAGGAGGAGTATGCAAACTTCAGTACCAGAGAATGCTTTTATGCTATTTTAGGCACGACAGGACAGTACTGCGCAGGTTTAGGATTTTAAGACCACTACTGCGCAGCTTCAAGTCCCACAGAACGTTAGTGCGCAGCTATCAGTGGCTTAGAACACTACTGCGCAGCTATAAGTCCCATTGAAGGCTACTGCGCACATTAATGCGCAGCTATATGAATCATAGAACACTACTGAGCAGGCGCAGAATCAAACTCGCACTCGTGCAGTCGCACAATTGTATTATTTCTTTCATTTGTTTCACACAGTTTCAAGTTGTGCATTTAATAACAAAATTATACAAAAATTTAAATTCAGGATAAAAATTAAGAAATTACTTAATATAAATAAAACAGAGGTAATGTTAAGTAAGGTATTCGAAAAATATTATACTGGATTCTACATTTCTAAAATTGAGGACCGAACGAAACCGAAATTTATGAAATATAATAAAAATAAAGCCTAACATTCACAATCGACTAATCTATAATAATGGGGCTGTTGCATGCATTGTAGATAATACATTTTTTTAATACTGCATAAAATTCTGAAAATGTTAGTGCACTTAAAAAAAACGTTTGAATACTTCATTTTTTAGAGAAAAAATATTTAAGAAAAAGTATCGAAATCCCTATTCAAACAGCTCTGTGACCTTCAAAAGTCACATTCTGCAATCTGTTGAACCAATCAGAATAATGTAATGCAGCGGCTCCATTGACTAACGAAGTATCTAGCAGACAGGTGGTGAAAATTCAGTTTACGATTTCTAACAGAACTCTTTATTTACTTTAAGTTGTTGAAAGGCAACCGCCAGTTGTAAGCAAATCTCACTAAACAATACAATGCTTCTTAAAACATAAAACCGAAGAAAATAGTAATAGACAATGTCATTCAAGTGCGTGAGAGCGATACGTTTCCAAAGATAACCTCAAAATTTGTCAATCACATGTCGGAATCGTGAGCAACGTGAGCACACGTAAGTCGGATTTCTTTCATTTGCCATTATACTAGAATAATAATGTAAGACTCTTTTACAAAAAAATATGTTGTACCCCATTGCAAATGCAATAGCAAAGATGATAACTGTTTACACTCGCAAACACTAGTGGCCATATTGATTCCCCCATCAACCAGACGACCGCGCTAATCAGACTGAGGTACTTCCAGCAATCCGCTCAACCAATCAGATTTTTCCGCATAAATTCAAAAAGTATACTTTTTAAACATTAAAAAAATATTCAGACTTATTTGAAAAAACTTGCCTTGAGGAATTACGTTCGACTTTTAGTGCTCTTTTAATTTAACTAGGAAAAAAAACATTTAAAAATATGCAACAACCCCATTGGGAACTTTTGAAATTGTACAACATTAATTGAAACGTATAATAAACTTATATGGTTTCATAAATCGCCCAAAATGTATATAATATCGAATTGAAAGTCGTGTTTTATTTGAAAATAATTTCAAATTTTGAAAACTTTAGATTTAGAAATATTTATCCTCCTAACAGCCAATAAACGCGCGCGATTATTATCCTTTTTCTTATTTCTTTCCCATTTTTTCGATAAAAATGTAGGGTAGAAGTACCATTGGTTCATAGAATATTTCCATATTCTAAGTACTAAATTGTATTGCACTGAAAAGGTTTAAATCAGTAGAAAAAAAAATATATTTTTGACTAATTAAGCACTTTGCTTACAAGTTCTAATACTTAAATTATGGCAATACTTCAGGAAATGTCTGCTAACGGTTCACTGTCCACAAACCTTTCAGAAACAACACATATAAATATTTGTTTATCCCTAAATAATTATGCCTTAAATAAATCCTTATGCCTTAAAATCGATCATAATCAATTCAAAAAATTTTGAAATCCAGTTAAATCTCATAAACTTTTTTGAAATCATTTGAAATGCCTCATGATTTTTTAAACCAGCTGAAATTGCTTGAAATGTTCAGAAATCACTTGAAATCCTGGAAAACCCCTCGGACTATTTAGAAACAACTTGAAATCTTGTGAAATCGCTTGAAATATTTTGAAAGACTTCGACAATCCTTCAAATCTTTTTAAATACTTTGGTATGTCTAGAAATCCCTGGAAATCTTTCCAAATTACTTGAAACCTTTAGAAGCTATGTAATATCCCGTGAAATATTTTGACACTCATTGAAAACTTTTACAAAATCGCTTAAATCTCTCTAAATCCCTTGAAATGTTTTAAAATTAGTTGGAATCCATAAAAATCCTCAAAACAATTAAATAAAAGGATTTAAGGAAGTTTTATCAACTGCTGAAGGTTTGTGAATATAAAAAAACATTTATTTCTGAAGATATTATATTTGAAATGATAAACATTTTGCAGTTAATAAACCTTCCTCAGTGCGTTTTATTTAATTATCCCAATTTTCAACTCGATTTGAATTTCGTATGTACATACTCGTGTTACATAAAATTATTTTGAGGTTAGTATCACGTGGCCTTAAATGATTAAAATTCATAGATATTATGCGAAAGTCTTTGAAATCTTTTACAATTCTTTACAGTCTCTAAAAATTATTTGAAATCGCTTACAATCCTTTTAAATCCCTGAAATCCTTTGAGATTCCTCGAAATCTCTTGAAATAATTACAAATCCCTTAAAATATATCGAAATGCTTCGGAAACGTTAAAAAAATTTAAAACCTTTTAAAACCCAAAGATATCATCTGAAATCTTTTGAAATCTTTGAAATCCTAATACATGGTGTACACTGAAAATTCAAATGATCAACCCCTCGGTTTTGAAAAATTAACAGCAATGAATAATTAAAGTAGATAATTTAAGAGCTGTATTTGCAAGAAAAAAGGAAATATTTCTTATCCATAACGATCACAAATTAAATTAACAGTTGTAAACAAATTGAAAGATAGCAGCGGATTTCATTTTTAAATTGGCCCTGACTAGCGTTACGGAATTTTCCGTAAGACTAACCCGGTTAAGTATAGCGCTAGGGCTAGAGTTACGGAAAATTTCGTAACTTTAGCCCTGACCGAACTGGAAAAGGGGTTGGTCTTACGGAAAATTCCGTAACGGTAGACAGTTCGTTTTAAATTTCAAATGTGATAAATGAAGCAATTTCAAGACATTCAAAAGCCGATCAGATTTTCAACAACAGTGAGTGCGAGATTTTCTAGACATTTAATTACACCACTTTTTTAGATAGATTTAACCACATTTATTGGAAAGAATGCAAATAATAAAAGCATAATTTATAAAAAACTCGGAACTAAAATGAATGAGTTTGGTGCAATTCAAACTTTGCGGCTGCGCTCTAGCTTGAATTAAATTCTGCGACTGCGCAGCAGTTTCCTACAACTGCAGGGCTGCGCAATAGCTTTCTAAGGTTCAAATGGCTGCGCAGTAGAATTCTACCTATAACATATAGCTGCGCAGTATAATTTTAGTGAGCTGCGAAGTATTTTCTATGAAATTTAGAGCTGTCTAGTTACTTTCTATTCTAGGAAAAGGTTTCTACCCTTTTTTAGATAATGAAAATTAGATTTTAAAACAATTTAAAGATGAAATCATGAAAAAGTAACTCACGTTTTCTGACTGTGAAGAACGCCTCTGCCGCGGCACACAGAAGAGCGGCACGCCGCTTTCCCTCTTCCTCTCCAATATAGCGGCTTCCGGTATACCTTCGTTCACGAAACGAGCACTGCACAAAAGGCGCGCTCCTTTTATAATCTACACGCTTCACAGGCACAGAATCACAAGAAACGCACTTTTGTGAGTGCATATGTGAGCCCCTTTGGGTATGCAACCAGTTCGCCCTCTTAAGGTCCGGCGAACAAACACGATGACACTATCAAAACACTGTCCGTTTTCCTTTGTTTACTTGGCGCCCACAGTTCCTATTGTTGACGAGCCTTAACTGGATCCACTAGTTTCGGTCGATTTTTAAGCCAATTTGAGTCAAGCTCTTGTTAAACCTAAAATATCAAAGAATTTATTATGGTATTTTTCTCCTAGAGCAATAATATTTTTACGCTTCTCGAGCGTGATTTTATTTCTTTAGACTTTCAAATAATTGCAACAATAATTGGACGTTTCCTGGTGGACTCTATTAATTATTTAAAAGTAATGTAAATGCGGGGTGTGGTAAAAACGGGTTTCGAGTTATTATCGGTTGTTGCTCGATTTTATGACTCTTTTTGTGTTATTCTACGTAAAGTAATAGGGCACTGGTACAGTTTTAAAATCCAGTGACTTATTTTAACACGGAAATGATTTTAGTAATGGATTAATACATAGAAGATCAAAAGGATAAGAAGTATTCAAGTTTTTCTAGAAGATTTAGAGAAAGTGGAAAAGGAATTTTGAATTTGGCGCGTAAACTAATTTAAATGTCAGTAGGTAATAACCAATTAGATTAATCTTACAGTCCTTATAATTAATAATTCATGGATTAGGTTTTAAAATTTAAATATAATACTGGACTTCAATTTAATGAATAAAGAAAACAATTAATTTGTATTTATAAATACCGAAATGAGAAAATAGTTATAATCATGTAATATTGATAAACTTGAAAAAGTTTCCTTTATTTTGAAAATTTACAGTTTCGAGGTTAAATCTCTTTTTCAGGCGCGATTTTTAATACAAAAAAGAAAATATAGTTCGTTATTCGACAATTAACCTCAATCTAAAAAGAATCTGATAAAAAAGTGACAATGGACCAATTTTTGTTCAACATTTTGGAGCAATTCAGGACGTTTACGTATTTCAAGAACTACTTCAGATTCGAATCCTGCTTAGCGTCCCGGAACGTTCGAACAAGAAATGGCCTTCGTGGAGGAATTTTTCCAATTCTTGGTCGATCACGAGTTTTACACACACGTAGGCACATGAAAGAAAACAAAATTGCGTTTCTTCTCTTTGACACTTGTCCTAATAAAAAATTAGATAATTAAATGAAAATAAAATCAATAAAAACAAAATCCCTTTTTGCACTAAGAATTAAAAAGTTGTTTAGACACATTTAAGACACCACAATGGCATAATTCCAATTTTTCCACTTTCAATTTTCCGAAAATTAAACTAAAATCATTTTTTAAAGCCAGACGCATAAACTTCGATTTGAATAAATAATATTATGAGGATTCCTTGCCTTCAAAAGAATGAAAGCGTTTGTCGACTTTCGCCTACTTTTAATATCACGAGATCTCACTACGTTTGCTTCTTTTTCAAAGGAGATAGAAATGGACCAATTGGGGGTCAAGTTTCCAGAGATTGAGGCAGAAACACAAAATTAAAGGTGAAAAACACGAAAACTGTGATTTTGAAAATTCTACTAGAACAATAACTACCCCACGACACAAACAGGTTGCGCTCCGCGGAACAACTGAACCCGTTGGCTTGGTTGGTTGGGTACTCATCCCCCACCAACCCCCACCCATTGGGAATGAACGCGTGCCCACCTCAGAAATGCAGTATAGGTTGGTTATTCAACTTACTGTACAGTGTACACCTATTAGGTACAGTTGAATACAAAATAGATTTTCAGCTACTGAATAACTGAATTTAAGTTATCAGAGAATATTTTTAAGGTAGTTGTCGTGTCAAACATTAGGTCTCTAGAAAAAATAAAGTCTTCTATGATTTTAAGAATTGAAATTATATTATCAGTCATGTGTTATGAAAGAAAACACATTATTTTTATGAAAAAAGTTAAAGACTTACGAAAAATTATTGAAGGGTCGCCGGGCAAAAAAGTGCCAAATTTCGGAAATTGATTTTATTGGCTTAAAGTAATTATTTTGACCTAACTTATGTCCTTGTAGAAGATTATGGTCCAGCTCGATTTTGAAGTAGGTCAAAATTCATGTTTGGGAATTTAAAGAAGAAGTAATTACTTGTTTTCGCTTGTTCTTTTATCGATTTAATAGAGCTAAGTAATAGTTCGAAAGTAATTTCTTGTTTTTTTTTCCAAATTAAAAAATAAAAAATGTATGCAATTCTTTCTGAGTCAAAATCGGCATTTTTTTGGACGTGCCGTTTGTTTATCAGTGTTTTTTAGCTGATGGTTGCTTTTTTAAAGCTCTTCTTTCGCGATTCAATAGAGCTAAGTAATAGCTCGAAAGAACTTATTTTTTTTATTAAATTCAATAATAAAAAAGTTATGCAACTCTTTCTCAGTGAAAATCGACGTTTTTTGGGACGCGCCGTTCCTTTGACAAAAGATTTCTCGAAGATGGTTGCTTCTTTTATGATGTTCCTTTCACGACTCGATAGAGCTAAATAATAGCTGGAAAGTACTTTTTTGTTAACAAAAAAATTAAATGCCTTAAAGCAGAGACAGTTTTTTGTGTCTCCTGTAAAATTCGCGTTTTGGCACTTACGCCCTTTTGCCCGGCAACCCTTCAATTATTTGAATAATATTTTTGGTAATTGAATTTCTTCTTACTGTCACTTCTCATCAATTTTTCAAAAATGGTTAAATTTTAATAAATTATGGCTTATTTTTTCAGAAAAAACATGCCCTACAACTCTGCTGTTTCGAATTTTGAAAATCTATAATAATAAAGTACGTGGCTTCCTAATGTTGTCCTTCCACCCGTTCAACATGAAGTTGCTGGGTTCCTAAATTCGTTTGATTTAATATTTGTTTATATCTGAGTCATGAAATTAATAATTTAATTTTAAAAAAAATTAATTTCAACAGTCATAGATAGCTCAGTGAAATAAAATAAAGGAAAGAGAAAGAACTTTTTATTTAGTTTCAATAATTAAAAAATCGAGTTTCACTTTCATTATTTCTGACAAAAGAAAAACTTTTAATTTTAGCACTTTTTACACTATTTCAGCTAACTGAAAGTTATCCTAAAGTCAGGAATTTTCACACGAAAGAGACGAATTTTCAAGAAAAGAGTTGAATTTTTAACCAAAAAAAATTTTTGAGTCAAGAAAGAAAAAAATTTGTAACAAAATTGTTCAATTTTCTACAACACAGTTGAATTTCCGACCGAAAAATATGAATTTTCAACGAAAATGTTAGCTTGCAATCAAATAGTTGAACTTTCAACCCCAAAAGACGAATTTTCAACAAAATGGTTGAATCCTCAACCAAAACAGATTAATTTTCAACTAAACAATTGTATTTTTTAATAAAAAAAGAAAATTTCTACCATAGGAGATGAATTTTCAAACCAAATAGACGAATTTTCAACGAAAGTTTTTAATTTTCAACCAAGAAAAAATTTCGAGTCAAGAATGAAAAAAAATTGCAATAAAGTGCTCCATTTTCTACAAAATAGTTGAATTTTCAACCCAAAAATATGAATTTTCAACAAAAATGTTAGTTTTCAACCAAATAGTTAAGTTTTCAACCCACAAAGACGAGTTTTCAACAAAGTGGTTGTATCCTCAATCCAAATTGAACAATTTTCAACCAAATAGTTGCAGTTTTAACCAGAAAAGATAATTTTCTACAAAAATAAATGTATTTTGTACCCAGAAAGTTGAAATCTCAACAAAACAGTTAAACTTTTAAGAAAAAAGGATGGTATTTTAACAAAATTGTTGAAATTTCAAGAAAATAAATTAATTTATAATGACATAGTAAAATTTTCAACCAAAAAGATGAATTTTCAACCAAGAAAATTAACATTCAACCAAGAAAATTAATTTTCTACCCAAAAAGATGAATTTTCAAAAAATACATGAATTTTAAACCGAATAATGGAATTTTCAACTAAAAAAGATACATTTTGAGTTGAAAGATTTAATTTTAAATCAAAAGGGAGCTAATTTTCAACAAAATAGTTAAATTTGCAATCAAAGGGATTAATCTTCAACCAAAGGAAAAAGAATTTTTAACAAGTAATTAAACTTTCAACCAAGTAGTTGAATTTTTAACCAAAAAAGATACATTCTCAACGTAAAGTGTAATAGTTGATATTTCAACCAAAGCAGATTAATTTTCAACCAAACAGTTGCATTTTCGATAAAAAAAATTAATTTTCTACCAAAAGGACGAATTTTCGAAAAAAAACATCAATTTTCAACCAGATAGATAAATTTTAAGCTAATAGGATTAATTTTCTCCCAAGAAAGACGAATTTTCAACAAGAAACATAAATTTTCAACCGAATAGTTGAATTTTCAGCCAAGAGGATTAATTTTCTACCAAAAAAAATGAATTCTTCACAAAATATATGAATTTTTCAAACGAATAGTTCAATTTTAACTAAAAAAAATGAACTTTCAACCAAAAATGGACTATTTAAATTTTCAGATGAGAGCCTGAATTTTCAACAAAAAAAAAAAACAAAAAATGAATTTTCAACTACAATGATGAAGACTGAACAAAATAGTTGAATCCTTTTGACACTTCTTTTGACGAAAGGCATGTCCCCGGAGAAGTTTCAGACGATGAATAGAGATTGGGTGTTTGGAATGCTAGAGGTGTAAATGATCGTAAGGAAAAGGAATTGCGGGATACATGGCGCGCAAAGAAGCTAGATATTTTCTGTATACCGGAAACAAAGAAGAAGGGATGTCAAGTAAGAAACATAGAGAACGGCCTCGAACTTTGATCAGGAGTAGATAATGAATCATAATATGGTACCCAAGGAGTCGGTCTGATTATGAATGAGAGAGCAAAAAAACATGTCAAAAAGTATGAATGTGTATCACCTAGCTTACTATGGATTAGAATGAAAGTGGGAATCCAAAGACTATTTATTATAACGTGCTACGCTCCAGTTGATGGTGACAAGAGGGATGTAAAAAATACCTTCTGGGACACGTTAAATGATACATCAGGTACTTGAGATCCTGGTGAAAGAATAATTTTACTCGGAGATACGAATGGCTGGGTTAATGTGCAACGCAAAGGTACCGACAGAGTACTGGGTCATTTCGGAGACCCAAAAACAAATGGTAATGGGGATAAATTGGTTAGCTTATGCTTAGAAACAGGCTTGTTTATTACGAATACTTGGTTCAAATATAAAATGATACACATGTATACTTGGTGCAGATGCGAAAGCCACAGTATGATTGACTTTGTTATAGCGCATGAGAGACTGTGAGGGCTTGTAAGGGATACAAGGGTTATGAGAGACTCTTAGCGCGGAACGGATCACTAACTCTTAGTTTCAAAAAAAAATCTGGTCAAGGGTGGAGAAGAAGAATTAATAAACCGAAGCAGACGCGAGTTAGAATAGAGAATTTGCAGAAACCAGAAGTACAATTGGTATATCGTGAAAAGCTGAAAAAATATGTAGAACATTATGAAGAAGATTGGATGAATGAATTGGACAATAAAAATGTAGAGATTGCATGGATAATACTACGAGATAGCATCTTCAAGAGTGCATCTGAACTGTGCGGTACTGCGGCTGTAGGAAAAAAGGCTAGAGATGCTTGGTGGAATGATAAAATCCGCGTAGCTGTCAACGAGAAAAAGCAAGCGTACTCGAGAATGTTAGATAGTAAAGGTCTTAGCAATGAGGAAAGGACTAGATTAGAGAATGATTATAGGGATAAAACCGGAAACGCCAAGATACTAGTCAAAGAAAGCAAGGATAAAATCAAAGTGGAAGAAGATAAAAAAATGTAAAATGACTTTGAAGGAAATGAGAAATTATTTTGGAAATGGGTTATGATGATTTGGAAAGGAAGTACTAGCACTGAGGTAGTCGGAATGAAAAATGCTGATGGTGAAATGGTATGAGATTCGCACAAAGTGAAAGATTGTATGAGATTTTTTCAAGAAATTGTATGGAGGTCAAGCTACAGGTATGGAGCATAACAACCTTCACATTGAAGAGAATACTTTAGACAATCCCGATGTAGGTAGCGCAGGAAGAATCAATATCGACATTATATCCGTGATTAAAAAACTAAAGAACGGTAAGGCTGCTGGTATGGACGGTATCACCGCTGAAATGTTTAAGAGCGGTGGCGGTTATTTGTTTGTGTAGCTGAGCGAATTTATGAATATTTGTGATGTGCATGGTGAAGTTCCAAATGAATGGATAAAGGTGATTATCGTCCCAATCTACAAGGGAAAGGGTGATAAAGGGTGTAGAAGAAACATTGTTTGACAAGAGTGAAATAAATTTGCTGAGATGGTTTGGTCATGTTGAGAGAATGAGTGAAGAACGTTTAACGAATCAAGTATATTTAGGTAAAG
>JAUMHM010000005.1:2923804-2942345 GCA_032362435.1 Melikaiella ostensackeni
AGTGGATTGTTATAATTATTCCCGTTATTTTAATGGCTTTGCGAAGCTCTTCACTTGGGTTGATTGCTAGAGAGATTTATCAAGCGGCTAGTGTCGGAGCGACGTTGTGAGATTGATCTAAAACCTTTTCCTTCTCCTCCAAAACATACCGTACCCGAATTTTCCATACGATTTCCTTCATCTCCAGTAGTGGAACGAGACCAGAACCGAACGAGTTACGCTTACCTCGAAAGGGATTTGGCTTAATGGTATAATAATAATAAAAAAAAGGTCAATTTTTAGAACTCTTATAAACCTCCAAAGCCTTCCACAATTTTGAAAACTCTTTATAAATTTTCTCAAAACTCTGCATGAATTTCCAAAAGTTCCCATAACTTTCCATACAGTTGCGCAAGATTCCGCACATTTCAAAAATTCTCGTAAGTCCGTGAATTTCCATACATTTTCGAAAGTTTCCGTAAGTTACCATAAATTTCCGCAAGCTTCTATGAATCTCCATAAATTTCCGAAACTTTCCGGCAATTGATCAGCAATCGTAAATTTTCATTACCTTTTTTTTCCATTCAATAAATTAACCCAGGGGTTGACCACTATCGAATTAAGGTCTATACCTCCTTCTGAATTTTCTTGAATTCTTATGAAGTACTTTAGGGTACTTTAAAGGATTCCAAGGAATCTTTTATAGATTTCAATAATTTGAAGGAATCCCAAAGAATATCGAAAGTTTCAAGGTACTTTTAAAACTTTCAAGGAATTGTAAAGAGCTTCAAAAATTTTAAGGGGATTTCAATAAAATTTAATGGATTTGAAATATTTCAGGGTATTTGAAAAGATTGCAGGGCATTTTCAAGAAGTTTGCAAAACTTTATGGGATTCCGAAGGAGTTTTAGGATTTTAGAGTATTTTAAAAAATTTCAAGGAATTTTTAAAGGCTTCAACAAATTTTCATAGGATTTGAAACACTTTAGGATATTTTAAAATGGTCCAAGTCATTTTTAAGGCATTTGTAAAATTTCGGGGGATTTTGAAGGATTTTCATGATTTGAAGGGATTTAAAAAAATTTTCATGGTGTTTCGAAAAATTGTGGAAGTTTTGGAACGATTCTGTAGGGCCTATAAGGTTTTAAGATATTTTATAAGATTGCAAGGATTTCAAAAGTTGTCCGAGGATTTCAGTGATTTTAAAGTATTATAAAAGGTCAAACATTTTAAGAGATTTTCAAATATTTTTGGCAATTCATTTGAATTCTTTGTAATTCTTTTAAATCTTGTTAATTCACTTGATTTGTTCTAAATTCATTTCAAACTTACTGAATTCAATGAATTTTAACAATATTTTTGAATTTTTTAAAAACTTACATTGAATTTTCAGGAATTCTATCGAATTTTCCTCATTTCCTTTGAATTCGTCTAATCTTACTCCGATTTGACTGAAGTCAATGGAATTTTTTTAGATTTTTTGAATTCGGAATGGAATGAAGTTTAATTTAAATACTGAAAGAGAAAATTTGTGAGAATTTGAAAGCATTTCAATTTATAAAACATTAAACATTTAAAAGTATACTAATTTCAAAATCTTTGAATTAACAAAATTTAAAATTTAAGGCAACACAAGTTCAAAATTTAGGTAAGTATAAACGTCTCCCATTAGAAAATAATCCAAGTTGACAAGTTTAATAGTTCCGAAACAAGTACCTGTTTTAAAACCAGATTTGGAATCCTTCAAACTTAATAACTATTGTTAAGAGATTGCGTAAACTTTATAGTTTATTTCGGTTGTGCGTATATGTATTTACCATATATTTATTGTGAAATGTTACCTTGTGAAATGGTAGTTATAATGTGAAGCTTTTTCATAAAACTCTATTCTGTACATAGAAAATTGTATATAACATGATTACAAGTTCATATATATGGGGCTAGTGCAATAAGAAAAAATTCAGAATGAAAAATGAATTAGTCATGAACTTTTTTTGCTATAACGTGAACATTACATCTCAAATTATTTGTAGAAAAAAAGTGATTACTTATTGCTTATTTAATTACGTATTTGAAAAAAAAGTTATATATGCTTTTCGAAAACTCAAATTCGTAATTTTGTGTTAAAATATGCTTTGAAAATTTAAATTTGAAAAAAAGGGGACGATTAAAAGTAGAAAGTTCAAAAATAGTTTTGGCAAAATTTGAAACTAAAATTTTCTCAAATACTTGAAATATCCTTCATGAAATTCGTATCACACCTGCGTGTACACTCTCTATATATTCGTTCATTTATTTATATTTTTAAATGTAAATGAGGATCATTTCCCCCCACTTTTTTCAAAACTTATATTATCATAAATCATATGCTGTACAAATTGGTCTTTAATATTATTATTGTTATATGCAAAAATTGAAAATTTGTTGTTTTGCGTGCACTCAGAAGTAATGTTTTTGATCATATACGAACTACTAAGTAATATTTTTAATTATGTATGGCACAAATGACAAATTTTTTATTGATTTACATTTTTTACAATTTACATCATTTCATTTTATTTTTAGTTTATATTTCACTTCAAATCTTCGTTCATGGCGTTTACTTTATCATTCGTAAATTGAATCTAGTGCTATTTCTTGTCCAATATGGTTGCTGTTTGTCCAGAGCTTCCTACTGGTTCACACTTTTTAGTTGCGCCTGGCTAGACCATGTACCTATTTTTAGATCATGCTTTTAAGGACGATTCCGTTTGACGAAAGACTCAAAAGTCACGCATTGCCGCTTTAGCCAGTTGCTCCTATCCATTTTAAAAGACATTCTTTTGCTTTAGCAGGTGAAGGTAAAATGGGTAAAAGAACTTACAGAACACTGACAGATAAGCACGTCATTGCACAATAAGTACTATTTAAATAATAACCTAAAAACACATGCCGGCAAATTACAATAACCCACACATATTCACGGCGCTGATCATTGACAACAGGTACGTTTGCCTTGGCGACCTAATCGGACATTTATTGATTACTGGTACTTCGTACCCAAAATGTTGTCCCTCGAAAATGTTTTGAGGCTTGGGGGGTCTGGGCCTTTTCTAGTTTTTCGCCAATCAGCATCAATCTTTTATAAATACAGCCAATCCCCGCGCTCAATAGAACGCCGGGAACTCTTTTTCAAACTCTCCAATCACGTCGCTTAAATCCAACAAGATTTTACCCAGGCTCCCCCATTTCTCAGAATTGGCGGATTCTGCAAAACATCTTCATATGTGTGTGTTATGTGTACGGTGAATAGGTTTAGACTTTAGTTTGTTTTCGACGGTTTCTGCGGCTACAGAAGAGTGAGAAGTTCATCTTCATCAATTTTCATATATCTCTGGACCCCTCTCAACCTTTATCTTCAGGAACTCTGGCTGTTTCTGGTAAGCGAGGAAATTTTCTATAACTTGAATTATTTTTTACAAAATAAGTGTGTTAGAAAATGAAACAAATTTATCGCCGACAAAAAACATCCATACCGGTAGAGAAATTGTGCCTCGGTCTTTTGCTTCTTGTGTGAGTTTATTTTCTCCCTTTTTCTGTTAAAAATTCTCCAGGCTCCAGAAAATATAAACAGTTCCTTTTTCAGTTTAAAGTTTTGCAGGTTCGAGAAAATATAAACAGTGCATGTTTTTCCGATTTTTTTTAGTGTCAGCAGTGGATTTATATTTTATATAGTGTGCGTATACGTAATTCGGACCGCATATTTCTTTGTTTTGTCTCGTGGCTATAATTTGCATGTTTTAACAGGTTCGCGGCGACTAGGAAATTTTTTACAGTTTTTAGGATTTTTTCTTTGTGATAGAAGAAAAACAATTTTCCTATGATGAAACGATTTTTTTGAACAAAATTTAGGAATCTTAATACAAATATGAGACAACAAAATATAATTTAAAATTGTGATACTACATAAGTTCTTTGTTGACGAGACAACGTGGTCGTAAGATTTTGTCGAAATTTTCTCAAAATTTCGCCGAAGTCTCTTGCTTGTTATTTTTGTAAATTTGTTTTTCTTTTAAGGAGTTAAGTAATTTTTTCAAAAAATTGTTTGCTGTTTCGGAAAGGGCCTAGCCGGGTGAGCATACAAAATTTGCCTCTGCACGTATTACATAAGTTGAAATTTCTGTCATAGGTTCGTATCCATGTGAAGTAAAACTTCTCCCAGTGATAACCCTGAAAATGCATTTTTGTAGGAGTTACGGAGGGAAAAGGAAAAATAAAAAAGTGCTTGTTCTCGAAAACGGCTCAACCGATTTTTATCAACAAAATACATGTTGTAGACACTAATAAGATTATTTTTCAAAAAAAAATTAAGAAAATTTTTTGGCAAAAATTATAGGTAAAAAAAATTTTAACAAAATTTTTTGAGGTCAAGTTTTAGAGTGACCATATATTTTGCAGAAGCGTTCCTTAAGGTATCCTTTATAACATATTTCTTTGTTGAATTTTTTGAAGCGGTGCAATAATGTGAAAAAAATAAATAAAAATCGCATGTATAACGCTGCGCAGCGTTACAGCACTACACAGTGGGGCAAAAAAAACGTCCGTGGATAAATTGATTTTTAGAAGACAATTATCCGAATTGAACGGTTTTTTTTTTAAAATGAAATTTAATAAAGTTCCCCATCGAACTGCCGTGGCGGATTTTTGAAGTTTTGTTCATTTAATAACAAATATGAAAAAAAAATATTTTTGACTTGAAGTGTACCAGTTTTTAACAAGTACTTGGATTCATTTAAAAATACCTAGTATCATATTTGGTCATCCAATAAAAATGGATAATTGTTTAAACAATATTAATTAACAAATGCACCATTTGCAACTGTAAATAACTAACTTATAAATTTTTAAGGACATTTGGATGACAATGAATAATTTTTATTTTAAACAACAATTGTTTAAACAAATTTTTATCATTTTATGTATTTATAAATAAAATTCCACTTCTTTTCGCGGACTTAACTGCCAGTTATTTAGCAATGACTTCTTGCTTTGAATTGCTAACATTTGATTGTTGTTTAAACAAACCTAATTAACAAATGCATTATTTGGCTATTTTTTAGCATTTGAACTTTATTCTATTAGCGTAATCAACTGTTAAAAAGAAATTTTTCTCGGCTAATGTATTTGTAAACTAAAAATTGCGTTTTTCTTGTGAAATATACTGAAGATAACTTAGCAATAATTCTTTGCTATCAGTTAATAACAATTGATGATTTGTTGAAGAAAGTTAATTAATACTCGATTTTCTTTTTCGTTTTACGGAATAGTTCGATTTATTTTGAAAAGAATTTTCTGTGATTAAATGATTGGAGTTAGTACTACTGGGCAAGTACATAATTAAATTATTAATAACAATAAAAATAGTGGATCGTTATCGAAGTATGTATCTAGAAAAAAGTTAAAAAATTTGTTATTAACAGTTGATTACGCTGAAATAACAAAGTTAAAATTCTGAAAAATAGCCAAATAATGCATTTGTTAATTAAGTTTGTTTAAAAAATTATCAAATGTTAGCAATTCATAGCAGAAAGTTATATCTAAATAACTAGCTGTTAAGTCCGTGAAAAAAGTGAAATTTTTATTTATAAATACATAACATAATGAACAATTTGTTTAAACAATTGTTGTTTACAATAAAAATTATTTATTGTCATCGAAATGTCCTTAAAAATTTAGAAGTTAGTTAATCACAGTTGATTGCGTCGAAAGAACCAAGTTTGCACGTCCAAAAATAGCCAAATAGTGCATGTGTTAATTAAGATTGTTTAAACAATTATCTATTTTTATTGTATGTCCAAGTATGATGCTCAGGTTTCAATTTCAGGTAATATATGATCGATTTCGTAGAAAAAACTTTATTTATTACATCATAAGTACCTTATATGGATGATTGTTTATAAAACTTGCTTGTAAAATAAATTATTTATGAACATTCATTAATTCAACTAAAAAACTCCTTTCGTCCATAAATTGCTCAAATTTAGTGCGAATCAAGTGACGAATCGCTGACAGTCTCCAAAAAACTGGTACACTTCAAAATTCAAAATTTTGTTTTATTCATTTTTGTTATTAAATAAAAAAAAAAAATAAAAAATCCACCATGACCCGGCCCAAAGTGGTCCAAGCCAGGGATTGAATGTTTACAATCATCTACCAGCTCTATTTCTCAACGGATTTGAAAGTTTTGTTTTTACAAATGCTCAATATTAAATTTTTAAGATCCTCGAACTCTTCGATTTTTCAATTTAATTTTGTGTGCAACAATATATAAATAAGTATAGCGTTAAAATTAGCGGTATTAAGAATATGAGTTTCTATCTAGAAGAAAATTGTTTAAGTAAATTCACTATTAATTAAAATTAATGGAAATATATTTAAGGAACATAAATAATTATTTAAATGTACAAGTTAATTGTTATAAACAATTAATTCAAACAACATTTTCTGTATATCAGTTTGTTGTAGAAAAAAATTGTTTTGTCTTAAAATCATTGTAATTTATTATTAGAATAGTATTAGTAACAAAAAATGGTCATAATTTGAAAATTGATAAACAGCTTATAAAGTTATAAAAAATTTTGTAACTTATTAATTCCCATGGGTAGATTAATTGACGTAGTAGAAAAGTTAATGTCGGGGTGATAACATTTGATTAAAAGACGAATTTTCATGAAAAAAAAATAAAATTTTTGATTATTTAAACAGTTTGTTTAGAAAGGTTAGTTACGAAAAAATTAATAGCATCATTCGATTCTACGAGAAAAATTACTTAAGAGTTTATACGTTAGACAATTTTTTTCTCAAACCTGTTTGTTATGTAGTTTAATTAAATGCGTAAGCGGGTGTTGTACGATGTAATTGTTTATTTATATTACATAACCAACAGGGTTGAGAATTAAATTGTCTAACACGTGGAATCTACGTAATTTTTCCCGTAGAATCGAATGCTGCTATTGGTTTATTGAATGTATAAGTTAATTGTTATAAACAATTTGTTTAAACAAATTCTTCAGTGCATCAGTTTGTTGTAGACAAAAATTATTTTGCCCTAAAATCGTAATTTATTATTGGAATGGTATTAGTAACGAAAAATTGTCATAATTAATTAAATTTATTAATAACTTATAATGTTATAATCAATTTTGTAATCCATAAATTCCTGATGTAGGAAATAAGTCTCATGCTTACGAATTTAATTATACTACATAACGAATAGATTTGAGAAAAAAATTGTCTAACACATGAACTGTGAGTAAGTTTTCCCGTAAAATCGAATGGTTCTATTAGTTTTTTCGTAATTCACATTTTTAAACAAATTTATTACACTGCCGATGGGACTTGATAAGTTGAAAAATTGTTTATAACTTTATAAGATAAATTTTCAAATTATGACAATTTTTCGTTACTAATACCATTCTAATAATAAATTACAATGATTTCAAGACAAAATCATTTTTTTCTACAACAAACTGACATACTGAAGAATTTGCTAAAATAAATTGTTGATAACAATTAATTTGTACATTCTATTAATTATTTATGTTCCTTAAGTACATTTGCATTCATTCTAATTAATTGCGCGTTTATTTAAGCAATTTTATTTCAGATGAAAAATCATATTCCTAGTATTGCTAATTTTTTTCACTCTATTTGTTTATATATTGTTGCACACAAAATTAAATGGAAAAATCGAAGAGTTCGAGGATCTTAAATATTTAATATTGAGCGTTTCTAAAGAAAAACTTCAATATCGATGAAGGAATAAGAGCCGGTAAAGGATTCCCTGGCGAAAGTTTCGGATAGAAATGCATTCCGAACCAATCCGAATTAATCCGAACTCGAATTGACCTAAACCGATTTTCAATTCGAACTCGGATTGACCTAAACCGACTTTCAATCCGAATGAATCCGATTCAATCCGAACTCGGATTCTTTCTCATTGAAAATTCAGTATATATGAATCCGAGTTCTGATTGAAAAATTAGTTCGGATTGGTTCGGATCCAGCTTTCGAAATGATTCGGAATGAATTCCTATCCGAAACTTTCGGTACGGTTATGAACACTAAATTCCTCGTTTTGGCCACTGTGGTCCGGGAGCAGTGCACGGCAACGCTGCGCAGTGTTGCATACGCGATTTTTATTTTATTTAATTTTTTTCACATTGTAGTGCCCCTTTAATAAAGCCATCAAAGATATATGTTATGAAGGATATTTTAAGGAATACTTCTGTAAAATATGGGTGCGGTCACACTAGAACATAACCGCAAAAAATTGGAAAATTAAAAAAAAAAGTTTACCTGTAATTTTTGTCAAAAAATTTGTAATTTTTTTTTTTACAAATATTTTCATTAGAGTCTACAACATATATTTTGTTTGTCAAAATCGGTTGTGCCGTTTTCGAGATAAAACAGACATAAATTTCAATTTGATACGTGCGGGGGCAGATTTTGTATGCCTGCTCGACTAGGTCCTTTTCGTTATTATCTTTATTATCATTTTACATAACCTCTCTTCAGAAATTATTTTACTTTTAATTGGCTCCTGACGAGTTTCGGGTTTTAGTATTTATTCAGGCAAAGGAATGTAATGAAATTTGTGGTTTTATCCAAAGTTTTTTTTCGGAATATTTTTGCTGCAAAATTTAGAAATCTTTTTTTGCTGCTATTTTTGAAAAAAATCGTTGCAATTTTGTTTTAAAATATCTGCTTCAACTTTTTTCTGTTATTTAAAAAATGAACTTTGAATTTTTAAATATTTTTGTGAGAATCAACAAAATTGTTAATTCTATTTTATCTGTATTTATTTGGGACAAAGTTAACTAATTTGCCGATTCCATTGACATTTTTTCGTCATTGTTTCGATTTTTTGTTTGTTCAGTTTACGTCTTTTATTTATAACTAACTAGGTTTAGTTTATACAGGGCTCGGATCGTACGACTTTTTTTTACTTTTTGAATAAAAATGCGACTAATCAACTTTTTCCGTTTTTCTCAGAAGTTCGCTACTTAGTTTCAATTTTAATAACATCTAAACTTATAAAATCGAAATTAAAAATTATCAAATATTGCGCGCGTGTGTGTGTGTGCGTGTGTGAATTTATGCTGAATTCTTATGAATTTATTTTGAATTCGTTCAAATTTTCCTGGAATTTTTATAAATTTTATCGAATTCTTTTGAATTTTACATTTTTAATGCACATTAGTCACTTTTAGTAATTTTTAGTCACTTTTTGAGTTTGAAATTAGTCACTTTTAGTCACTTTTTGTTTTAAATAGGTCATTTTTATCATATTTTTCCAAGTAAATTAGCCTGTAGCAGCCCTGGAAATCTGTGAAAGTTGATTTTCACATAAAACCAATATCTTTTTATTATGATAAGAATGTAAAAATCAAACTCCTACACCGGATTTGCGAAAGACCTATGACCATTGATTTCGCTATACGAGCTCCATGAGATCGTATGGCAGAATCCAATAAAACTAGACCGACTAGACGCCTTTCGCAAATCCGGTACAGAAATGTGCTTTTCTTGAGGTTAGATTACCGTAAAGAAGATTCGGGATTGTTGTAAAAGCTACACTAAGTGTAAGAAAAGTGTAACCAGTAGAAAATACTATAAGTGTTTTCAAATCGAGTTGGTTATAAAATAGGTGAAATTCATTGTTAGTTTCTCTAAACACAGGAGAAGCCGAGAAGTGTGAGTTTTTAACCTCACTTTTTGCATGATGAGCTGATATTTAAATTTTTTAAAAATACCTCTTTTGCAGATTAATGCGGCACTCTCACAAAGCAAGTTAACTCTGAATGAGTCAAGTTTGCTACATTAATGATTCAAAAAATTCAAGAATATATAATAATTCATATATTTATGCTATTATGTATTTTTGTGTAGCGTCATACCTTCCCGGTAAAATCAACTCCCAACAGAGAAATACCTTTTTCTGGGCAAGCGAACAGATATGCGTTTAGTGCGTAAAAAGTACAAATTCTGTTCTCATGATTTTTTCTTTGATCATACTAAAATATGCCCGAAATATGTTACTATATATTTTATTGCGTGTTAGGCATTTTTTGTGTCCAAGTCATTGTGAGGCTGTTTTTTTTACAAAACATAATTGTTGAATTTAAAAAATGACTCTTAAACTTTTAAAACAGCTGTCGCACTCGCTTATCGTCTTATTTTTTTTATATTGCAAATTTTCCCAATAAAAAATCCAGAAAATTTGGAATATTTTTGTCAAAATTGAATCCATTTTTTTCTTAATTCTTTAGTTATTTATTTTTGTATTGAAGTGGAGTTATGATTATTCAGAAAATCATTTTTTGAATAACTTATTGATAAAGATAGATGGAGAGATACACTGACAAAGGATGGAAAAAGATAGGCATGAATTATTAACGAGGTTACACACTAGGGAGTTTAGGAAAGACATAGAATTAAAAAGAGGAACTTGAAAAATAGGCAAAAAATGTTTATTCAGAAAGATACAGAACAGTGCCGTGAATAAACAAGGATAAGCTGAGATAGAAAAGAGAGGATTCAAAATTATAGGTAGAGAATTATAGTTACAAAAAGAAATATATGGAAATTGACGAGGGATATGGTATGTGGGCTCGAAAAAATGAAGAGTTTGTGAAGTATAGGCGGTAAGTATTGACAAAGGGATAGAAAAAGATAGGCATAAATAGACTAGGGGTAGGTTGGTTTACACAAAATTGAATTGAATAAAAAAAACATACAATTATTATTTTGACCAAAAAGTAGAACGAAATTGAGTTGCATGATGTAATAAAGAGGGCATTGGAAAAATAGGCGGGTTTAATTTATTCTAAAAGATATAGAAGAAGATTTAAAATGGTAAACTGTGATAAACTGGAAAGAAAGTTCAAAATTAATGTAAATTATAAACTTCTCTCATTTGAAAATAATCCTAGTAGTCAAGTTGAACAGACCAGAAAGAAATATTTTGAACCCACATTTGGAATCCTTCAAGCTTTTTAACTTTAAAGTTTATTTCGATTGTCCAAAGAATATTTCAGGCCTCGGACTCACGCTACTATTGACACTTTTTTTAACGATCCAACTATTTTGCTACTATTCTGAAAAAGTGACACTAATGCTACTATTTTCTCAAATCGATCGCCAGTGCAACTATTTTTTCACTTTGCCTTTAATCATACCTTCAAACTTCGCTGGTTGGCAAAGTAACGTATCCGCCATCTCTTAAGTCGAAATTTCAAAAGATTTCAAAAGTTCTCAGAACATTTCAAGGGAAACCAAAGATTTTGAAAAGATTCTATAGGTTTAAAAATTTTTTTAAAGTATTTTAAAAGATTCCAAGGGATTTCGGAGAATTCCAAAGATTTTAAAATTTTTGTAGAAATTTTAAGAGATATTACAAATTTTTAGATAATTAACAAGATTTCAAAGAATTAGAAATATTTTAGGGTATCTTACAAGGTTCCACGAACTTGCAAGAGATTAAAAAAATTTCAAGAGATTTGAAAACGATTTATCAAAGGATTCCAAGGGATTTTAGGAAGTAAATGAAATGAAATGAAATTGTAACGGACTTCCAGGTATTTCAAGGGATTTCTACGGATATTTTGGGGTCTCAAAGAATTTTAAAGATTTAAACATTTTTAAAGGAATTTAAAAGGATATCAAAGATTTCAAGATTTTGTACGGGATTTCAGAAGATTTCTAAGGATTGTACAAGATTTGAAGGATTTTTAAAATTTCAAAAGGATTTTAAAGAATATGGTGTATTTAAAAAGATTCCGAGGAATTTCATGAAATTTCAAGAAATGTTGTAGGATTATAGAAAATTTAAAGCGGTTACAAAATTTCCAAGAAGTTTTCATTGATTTCGCGAGTTTTCAAAGACTTCAAGGATTTTTTGCAATATTTGAGCGATTCATATAGGATTTCAAAAGAAATCAAAAGATTCCATAAGATAAAAAATTGAATTAATTAAATTCAGAATAAATCAAAAGTTAAATTTCTCTATAACTTTCAACATTTAAGTTCAGCTACTAAATTCTTGGAAATTAAGAAAGAAAAAATAATCTGACGATCAAATTTGGACGACACACAAATGTCTCCATTCAAATTGAAAGAACCAAAAATAAAAAGAGACGAAATAAAAAGAAAGCAACCTCCAAATCAACTTCCTTCTTTTGTCTCTCCTCTTTTTTTTACTTTTTAAAAATCACAATCATGAAACCTTTACGAAAAATCTACCAATGAGCACCGAAACGTTAGTAGGATTTTCGTAAATGTTTTCTGATTGTGATATAATAAAAATAAAAAGAGACGAGAGGAGAAAAAGGAAGGGAATTCGGAGGTTGCTTTTCTTTTCTTTCCTCTTTTTTTATTTTGGTTTTTCAAATTTAAATGGAGGCATTTAAGAGCGTGATGTCCAAATTTCATCGTTAGATTCTTGTTTTTTTTTAAATTTTCAAGAATGTCGTAGTAAGATTCCATAAGATTATAAGGAATTTTTATAGATTGGAGCGGATTTTACAAAATTAGAGAGTTTCCCAGGGATTTCAGAGGACTTCAACAGAATTCAAGAGCTTTTATTAGATTTCAACAAATTTCAAGGGATTTCAATGCTTTTAGAGTATTCTAAAAGATTTCAAGGAATTTTAGAAATTATCAAATATTTCAAGGGATTACAAGAGGCTTTATTAGATTTTATGGGATTTTAAAGAATTTCAATGAATTTTCAAAAGCTTCGGAAAATTCAAAGGATTTAAAAAATGTTCTCAGAATGTCAATGGTATTCAAAAGGTTCCAAGGGATTTCAAGGTATTTGAAAGATTTCAAGGGATTTAAAAATATCGACGAGTTTTCTATGAATTTTTAGAGGATCTCAGCAGATTTCAGGGGTTCTTGAAGGATTTTAAGAGATTTTAAAGCTTTTAGGGTATTTTAAAATGTTCGAAAGGATTTCGCGTGATTTTATGAGAGATTCATGTTGTATACCAGATTTCAAAAATAGATAACTTCTCGATTTATTATTTAAAAAATTGTATGATACTATTTTACTACTATTTTTTAAACTTTATGCTACTATTGACACTATTTTGAATTTCTCAAATGAGTCCGAGGCCCAGTATTTGAAAATTAATAAGGATAATGTACTCTGTATTCCTGAACCAATAAAATTATTATCTCAGTCATCAGTCTGATACTGTTTTTCGTTATTATCTTTGCAAATTTCATGCGACTTTTTGTGGACTTTTTTCGAAATTTTATGCGACTTTTTTTGTAATTTTATGCAACTAATACGACTTTTTAAAGCCTTCTGGTCGATCCGAGCCCTGTTGATATTTTAGATTATTTATGAGAATTGATTATCAAATCTTATATTTAACTTGATTTTTTTTTAAGTGACAAGAATTTTCTATCAATTTTCTTTGCCCTTTTAATTTATTTTCGATGTTTTTAAAGACATTTTTTATTATTATGGATTTCACAAAAATATTTGTGAAATAAATCTTGTCTTTCGTAAAAGTCTTACTATCCATGACCAAGTTTTTACCAGTTTTTTTTTCAAATTCGTATAAAAGTGGTACCAAAATTTTGTTAATCTTCAATGTTGTGAGAATCAACAAAATTGTTGAATTTAATTTATCTGTATGGATGTATTTATTTTGGAAAAAGTTAACGAATTTGACAATTCAATTGCCTTTTTTTCATTTTTCCAAGTTTTCTTTGTTCACTTTACGTTATTTATTCAAAAAGAACCTGGTTTAGTTTAAATTTAAGATTATTTTTATAAGAAAATTGATTATCAAATCGACTTTTTCTAAGTGACAAGAATTTTATAGAAATTTTCATTTCCCTTTTCGTTTATTTTCGATATTTTTTAAAACCTTTATTATTATTGATTTCACAAAAATATTTGTCAAAAAAATCTTGTCTTCGGCAAAAATCTTACTATCTGTGTCCAAGATTTTACCCGTTTTTTTTTTCAAATTCGCATTAAAGTGATACCAAAATTTTTAATTTGCAATGTCTGAACTTTAAACAAAAAAAATTAATCCCAGTAGAAGGATTTCGATTTTAAATCCTAACACCGCATCCTGAGAAAATTTATAAGTGTGTAATCTATAAATTTAGAAATAATTTAAACTTATTTTCAGGAAACTTTTTTATTTCGAATTTTTCCCATAGGAGTTATTTTTCAGGACAACAATTAGCCTTCATCAACAGGAAGCAGAAGGATTTTTATTTTCATTCCCCATAAATATTCCTTCATTTGTTTTAATTAGTTTTTCTGTTTATTACAGCGGACGAAAATTTTCATTTGCTTTTTAGTATATTTTACGTAGGTATATTTTGTATATAGTTTAGATTAATTTTTCTCGAATTTCAGATCTGTGCTTTTTCAGGGTATAATTATTTTTTACTTTTTTGTGTTGCGTTGGAACTGGTGGCAGGATATTAATTTATATTCTATGAGTTTTTTTTTTTATTAAACTAATTTTATTCTAATATCGTTTATAGCCAGCGAAGGATTTTTTACGATCTGAAATATTCGCTGACTACTGCAAAGAAATAAGTTGCATTATTTCTGTTTCAAACGTTAATTGAATCTCGAGGCCATTTCGTGCTTTTTTAAATAAACAATTTATGTTTAAAATATGGTATACATAGTATCAAATTTTATAATTTCAGAATGAAACTTTATTAAATTAGACAATTTTAAATTGAGAAATTGTGAAGTGAATAATTTTAAATTGAAAATTTCAAAATTGTTTAGTTCAAATTTAGGTTGCTGAAAACTGTACAGTTAAAAAATTACAGATTTGTAATATTTGAACAATGTATGGATTTGTTACCTTCAATTAATGTTTTTTGACATCACGGACATTTTTATGAATGATAAAAACAATGTCTTTTTTTTTGGTTTTAAAAACATTTCGTAAAGAGCGCAATACTTAACCATTACCGTCGTGTAAACAAATAAAATTTATTATCAATCCTTGAAAAAATGAAAATGATCAGGGTGGCCGCTGACAGTGAATTTGTTTTTTGACTGGTAATTTTAATGTAACTAAAGTTTGTAACGTTTATGAATGAAAATAAATTTTTTGTTTTGAATTTTCCGTGTATGTATTTTTCAAAGTGCGTGGGTGGGTAAAATCCAGTCGGTTATTATGGATATTGTGATGAAACTTTTTTTTGCATTACCTGACACCAAATGCAAGTAATTAGTAGAAAAAAATCGAAAATTTTATATTTTCGTTTATAAACTTTGCAATCACTTAGTTACATGAATTTCACAAGTTTTTTTGAAAAAAAAAATCTGTTCAATCACTTTAATTTCATATCGCATGATATATCTAACGCAATTAAAAATAAGTTCGATTTCAACGGTTTCTTTTTAAATGTTAAGTTCAATTCTTAACTTTTTCAATTATGAAATCATTCAGTATGCTATGTGAATTATAAAATCTTTTACTTCAAAAATTTTCCTTTGTAGGTCTTCATTTTTAAATGTAAATTTCAATTTAAAGAATTTTTAAGTGCAGCTTTGAAGACCTAAACAGTCAAAAAGTTAAAAGCGTTTGAAATTGACAATTTTTGATAAAAAACGTTTTAAGTTGATCAACTGTAAATGAATCTGTTCATAATTAAACAATGTACAGATTTGAACGTTAAAAATCTCTTTTATGTAATTCGAAAGCCTTACTAGTTGAACAAATATAAATGTCCGATTGAAATTGAAACTTTATGAACTATTCTCAATTTTTAAATAATTTTAAATTAATTGATTCATAATTAAACGATTTTATTGCATTTCAAATCTCATTCAAATATTGCTTCAGTCTAAAATGTTTTAACCCACTCTATTTGAAATTTTCAATAAAAAAAAAGAAATTTTTTTAATATTTAGAAATGTTTGACTGTTTATTTAAAATGAATTTATAAATCAAACATTAAAGGCTAAACAATTTGAAACTGAATTTTTTAAAATTAGATAGCCTTGAATCTAGAAAATTTCAGGATGCTAAATTCAAACTTTGAACGTTATTTTAGTTATTACATTTTTAAAAAAATTTTCATTTGTAAGTCAAAGTGTTGAATTTTAATGTATAAATAAGAATTGAAACATTAATTTGAAACGACTCAACGTACGAATAATTTAACTTCTAATGATAGCGTGGATTTATATTTTTCAACCATAAATCTATGAACTGTTCAATTTATAAAAGTTCAAAGTTTTTACTTTTTGAAGTTTAACGGAATTTACTTTAATAATGTTTAATTAAAAGGTGTTAAAAGCTTCATTTCATATATGTAAATTATTGAGCGTTTAAATAAAAAATTTCTAAATTAAAAAGACTTCCCATTCATTCCCCTATTCTCCTTTTTTCCCTCTTTTTAAAAAAATTCCCCTTTTTTGCCCGTTTTTCGAGAATTATCCCCTATTTTTAAGATATTTCCTCTATTTTTTTATACTTACGTAATTTCTTAACACTTAAATGAAAAAATACTCATTTGTAAAAATGTATATACCTTAGGGTGCCCAGCCTGATTCCGATTTTTTTATTTTCTAAAGCCTTAAAGCGGAAAATCCTTTTATGAGTTGATAATTTATATATTTTTTTGCAGTATTAAATTTTTCATAGAAACTAAAGATATTACTTCTTCACAAAGATGTGAAATTTTTTCTTAATTTTTGGCTCTATATCCATAGAACATTGATTTTGTGAGAGACTTCAGATTTAAGGGTGAAATTTAGCCCTAAAATTTTTTTAAATTATGAAACTCATTGGGAAATATTTGTCACTTGATTAACAATAATTTCATGTGCCATAAGCTATGATTAAAATAATTAATTTAGGACATTACAAATTTTTAAGTTTTAAATTGTTCTTAAATCAATGAAATCACTCAAATATGGAAAACAGTAAGTGATTAAATTTTTGGAGATTAAAAAAATACATATTTATATTTTTATATTTAGAGGAATAAACCATTTAATTTTTAGAAGAATCTTAAAAAATCCACAGAGGTAATGTAAACTAATTGTGTGAACAAAAGGGTGGTTAAAGGTTGTATTTTTTAAATAAATGCACCCCAAGTTTCGTCGAAACTCACCCCTTAATACACAATAACGTAATTTCTAAGGATATTTTTCAATTTGTAAGAAAGTGAAATAATACAAAATATTTTAATTCTCTACCAAAATAGTCGCTTTTTCAACAAAAGAGCTGAATTTTAAACCCAAAAACATCAATTTTCATCAAAACAGTTCATTTTCAACTAAATTGTTGATTTTCTACCGAAATAGTTGTATTATCAATCCAAAAAGACGAATTTCCAACAAAACAATTTAATTTTCAACCAAAAAGGATGACTTCAACCAAATTATTGAATTTTCAACCAAATAATTAAATTTGCAACGAAATATTAACATTTTTAATCAAAAATAAAATAGACTTTTCAACCAAAAAAAGTGAACTGTGAAGCAAAAATAGTTGGATTTTCTTATTGGGTTCTATTAATTCAGTTCACATTTAAGTGGAAGAATAAGAGAAAGTGGAAAACGGGCGTGTAGGGGAAAGACTGCGAAGTCTGCGATAAATAAATAGCAATTTTGATAATTTATAGACTAAAGAATAATAATTTAAATAAACATTGAAGTTTATTTTTATTACTTTTAAAATATTAGCTTAGAGAACTGGAAATTTTGCTTAGAAAATAAAGTTAATTTTCCATTGCACACTTTTTCATTAAATAAAGTAATTAAACACCTTTATTGAATTTCAAATATTTCATTTTTAACTCATTCAATTGAAAAAGTTTTAATTACAAAAAATAACTTTTCAATATTTAGCAATATTTGACTGTTCATTTAAAATGAGTTTATTTATCGAATATTCAAAACTAATTTTGAAATAGAAAGCCCTGAATCGTTGAAATTTGAGAGTGCTAAATTTAAACTTTGAAAGTTACAATTTTCATTGTTGCATATTTAAAATTTTTTATTTGGAAGTAAAAGTGTTGAATATTATTCTATTATTGCTTAAATAACAATTGAACAATTATTAATTTGACATTACTTCTAATTTAAAAAGTGTTCAGTTTAAAAAATATATATATTTTTTTCAACCAAAAGTATTTGAAGTGTTCAAATTATAACAATTAAAACATTTTAAACTTTGCGGATTAACGGTATTTAAGGGCATGTGACACAGTCAAATTCCTACATTACCTACCTCTTTTTTTCGGTGTATCAAATTTTTTTTTTTTGAACCATAGAATTTTTTTTCAAAATAAAGTATCAGACTTAAAGTTTGGAAATTGCATCAGAAAACAATAACCTACGTTTATGTACTTTGAGTTAGAATTTTGCAAAAAATTATTTCCGAAGCTCCGACGCACAGGTTCACCGGTCAACATTTAGCAGGAAATTTTTTTTTTGGCATCAATTATACTTGAATGGCGTACATAAACGTACTTCATTGTCGTCTCTTGCATTCCTCAAAGTTTTAGGCCGATA